>PVIH01004171.1:0-74647 GCA_004025045.1 Sigmodon hispidus
CCCCGCGTTCAGGCGCCAATTATCGCGGTAAAAACCCGCCCTGAGATATGTTTATAAACAGGGTTTATTTGGAGAAAATAGCTTACAAAACAGAGCCGGTTTTAGGAGAAGATGACAGGATGAGGTTGCAGTGCGCCGGAGCCTTTCTAAGGAAGATTCTTCATCCCCACGCCGTACGTCCGAACTCCCGGGCAGCTGGGGCGAACTGCGCACTCGGTCGGGGAACTCTCGTGAGAGAATGACGACTTCCTGTCCTGGTCCCCTCCCTCGAAGGTCTACTTCCGGAATCCTTTTCAGTTAACCACGCCCAGCTCGTCTCCATTCCTATGACGTGATCCTTCACATAAACAGTTCCTGATTTCCCGCTACAAGCATTCATCTGTAGTAGTTAACAATATGTACACTGGAATCATGTTTCTTGGTTTTGTAATTTGGTCTACCAGTTACTAGCTAGGGAAACTTAGGTTATTTACCTATGCTCACTTTGTTTATTTGGTGAATGCAGATAGCAACACATACTGCACAGGGCTGCTGTAAGGCTAATGTTAGACCATGTATGTACAGGAACTAGTGTAGAGTTAGAGATGTATAACAAGGACTCAGTAGAAGTTGGTCATCCAAATCATCATAATTATGATATCTGCTTACCTTTCATAGAGTAGCTTCTCAATATTTGATGAACAAATGTATTAACAAGTGGATTAATTATACATCAGTGCTTGAAAAATGTAATTTGACTAAATAAATAATTTTCCAGGTGATAAGTGAAAACATTAAAAGTGAATGAAGTATCTCATCTCCTTTCAAAAAAATGTTTCATAATGATACTTACATTTCAAATAATCTTTAAAACAGAAAAGTACACCCCCCAAGAGTAGCCTTGCATAATTCATTTGTTATTATTTACAAGATTCAGTGAAAAGTCAGTGCTAGATTTCTCTACTGCCTAGGAAACTTGCAGTGTTTTTGCCTTAGCAAAATGTATTAATTTCTAACGTGACAGACTTTCTTACATGACTTTATCAGTCATGGAGGAGAGAAATCTACTATCCATATTTGCAAGAGTACCAAGTATTATTGCTTAATTTTTTTTTTACCAGTCTGATAATTGTAAAGCTATTGGAGAGAAATGCAAAAACTGAGATCCACATTTTAGAGCCAGGCTAGCTCAGAATAAAGTCCATTTTGTTCTTTCATAAACATGAGTTACATTGAAATAAAGCCTGAATCAGACCTTTGCTTGGTTAGAATCTCTTGGCCTCTTCTATTGGCTTATTTGTCCTGTTTGACCATTGTGTCACAAGTATATTCCAAGTCCTTAGATCAGGATGATTTAAAAAAAAAAATTTAAAAAAAGTAACTTAGCTACCAGGGAGCATCACTCCACCTGTCATGTACAAGTGCATATCATCTGTCACCTTCATTTTTACCATCATAGTGTACTCTGGTACTCTGTTGTAAACATCAAATGCCTATTACATTTTCCTAATTTATACTTGAAGAAAATTAACGCCCTAAATGTGTTTCCTTTTATAGTTTCCTTCCTCCACTCCTCTAGGTTCCTTCCCACCCCCCTCTCATCCAGATCCACTCCCTTTCTGTCACTCATAAGAAAATAAACACGCTTCTAAGGGATAGGAATAATATGACAAAAAAGAAACTAACTCATCAGATTTGGACAAGCCACACAAACAGAAGGGGAAAGAAACACATAGACACAAAAACCCACTTGCTCACAAGCTTAGGAATCTCATAAAATGCTACATAATATATAACCAAATGGCTTGTGGGGCAAAAAGGGAGAAAAATATTTTAAAAAGTAAAATAAGATAAAGGTTTTTTTTTTTAAAATAAATATCTGCCATGACCCGTGGGCATTAACTGTGACCTATTGTGCTTTCTTTATCAGTAGCTGAGCCTAACCTGGCTTGAGGAGTTTTATTTTTTATGTTTCATGTATTTTAGAGAAAAGAGAAGTTTTATTACTGTATGGTTTTTAATCTATTCTGAATGTTTTGCTTTTTTATATAAAGTTTGATATTGATTTTCAAAAACAATAAAAAAAATTAAAAAATAAATCTGCCCTGACACGGTGAGACAAGAATCCTCTAAAGATGCTGTTGAGGTGGCTTCCTTTGGTCATCTGTTGCTGGCCTTGCAGCCTACCCTTCAGAGTAATTGTTTTCCCTCAGTGAGCCTCCCACTTACTTCTCCAGTGGTTAACAGCTGGAGGTAGATTCTGGGTTAGGAATGGAGGCTTGTGTCCACTTCTTCCTTTAGTCCTAGGACCCTATCTGGTGCAGACCTGGGCAGGCCTGCCCATGCTGCCCCAGTCTCTGGGATTCGTATGTGTGCTGACCCTGCTGATTTAGAGGGTCATGTTTCCTTGTTCTCCATGCCTCTGACACCCACATTCTTTCTGCTTCTTCTTCTGAGGGGATCCTTGATTTGATGAAGACATCCCGCTTGGGACTGAGTATCCCTACGCCTTGTGCTCTTGGCATATTGTCTGGATGTAGGTCTCTGTATTTGTTCCTGCCTACTTCAGGAGGAAGTTTCTTTGATGATGGCTGAGCAAGGCCATCAATGAGTATAACAGAATGTCATCGGGAGTTATTTTTGTTCCTGTTCTTTTAGTAGTACTATTTGGGTTTACCATCAGTCCCTGGGCTATCTAGTCTCAGGTTCTTGGTAACCCAAGTAGTGCCAGGTATGGATTCTATCTTGTGGAATGGGCCCAACCCACTCAGCCATCCTTAACTATTCTATTCCCCTTTTCAGAGAGATCTATATGTCCCCTTGTCCCTTACTTTACATGTAACCTCTGTGGTTCTAAGAATTATAGCTTGCTTATCATTGACTTAACAGCTAATATCCACATGTAAGCAAATACATGCCAAATTTATTTCTCTGGATCTGAGTGAATTTTTTTTAGCTCTATTTTTAACCTGTGAATTTCATGATCTCATTTAACTTCTGTGTAATAATCCATTGTGTAGATGTATGATTTCTTTATCCATTCATCTGTTTAAGAGTATCTAGGTTGCTTCTAATTTCTGACTATTATGAATTCTGGCAGCAATATACACGGTTGAGCAAATGTCTCTGTAGTAGAATATATAACCAAGGGTGGTACAGCTGGATTTTGAGGTACATTGATTCCCATCTTCCTGAGAAATTGCCACCCTGATTTCCATTGTGGCTGTACAAGTTTTCACGTCCACCAGTAATGAATGACTGTTCCGCCTTAGTCTACATCCTCGCCAGCATGAGCTGTCACATGTTTTATTGATCTTAGCCATTCTGACAGATGTAAGATGAAATCTCAAAATAGTTTTGATTTACATTTCCCGGATGGCTAAGGATATTGAACATTTCTTTGTTCTTAGTCATTTGAGCTTCCTCTTTTGAGAATTCTCTGTTTAGATCCATACCCCATTTTTTATTGAAATTTTTGTTTTCTTGATATCTACTTTCTTGAATATTTTATATATTTTGGATATTAGCCTTCTTCTGTAAGATGTGTAGTTGGTAAAATCTTCCGTATACTGTAGGCTGTCTCTTTATCTGAATGATGGTTTCTTTTGCCATGTAGAAGCTTCTTAGTTTTCTGAGGTCCCACTTATTAATTGTTAATCTTAGTGACTGCGCTAATGGTATCTTGTTCAGTAAATTTTTCCCGGGCCAAGGAGTTCAAGGCTATCCCTACTTTCTCTTCTTTTAGGTTCAGTGCATTTGGTTTTATGTTGAGGTTCTTGATTCATTGAGTTGTTTTAGCAGGATATAAGTATGCATCTGTTTGGATTCGTCTTCATGCAGCCACCAGTTTGATCAGCACTATTTGTTGACGATGCTGTCTTTCCCCATCAGTGTCAATTTCTGGCACATACACACACACACACACACAGTCACTCACACTCACACACACAGGTGTTCATAGGTGTGTAGATTTATGTCTGGGTCTTCAGTTCGATTCCATTGATCAACACATCTGTTTTTGTGCCAGTTCCATGCTGTTCTTATTACTATAACTCTGCAGTACAATTTGAGGTTGGGGCAAGTGATATGCCCTGCAGTTCTTTGATTATTTAGGATTGTCTTAGGGATCTTGATTTTTTTTTTTTATGTGAATCTTAAAATTGTCTTTTCAAGACCTGTGAAGAATTGTGCTGGAATTTTGATGGTGCTCATTGAATCTGTTGGATTGCTTTTGGTATGATGACAATTTTTCTATATTAATTCTACTGATCCATGATCATGAAACACCCTATGTTTTACATTTTCTTGTATGTAGATATGCCTGCTTCCTTCCATTGTTAGGCATCAAACCCAAGGCTCTTTGCATGGTAGGCAAGAACTGTACCACTGAGCTACATCCTGGACCTTTATATTTATTCTTTTCAGTTTTACAGAATGTTAATTTTTTTCTCAGCGAAGACAACTTATTTTATTTTATTTTTATCAAATTTATCATGGTCATTACTTTTCTTTATTTTAATAAATTGTTTCTATCAGGATCCTGAAATTGGCAAGCTAGTTAAGTATAACCATTTTTATTTTATATATTTATTTATTTATGTTTTTAAAAGTTTTTTTCCCATATCTACCTCTGCTCCCTCTCCTTTCCCTCCTCCCACTTCCTCCCAGGCCTCCCTCAGCACCCCCCCACCTCATACCCCCATCCACTCCCCAAGGAGGACAAGGAGTTCCAAGGTGAGTAAGTTCAGTCTGTCATAACCAGTTGAGGTAGGTCCAAGTCCATTACCCCTGTATTAAGTCTGAGTTAGGCGTTCCTCTGTAGGGATTGAGCTCCAAGATGTCAGTTCATGCACAGGAACATAGTCTGATCCTACTGCAAGAGGCTCCACAAACTGCCCACGAAATTTGACAGTTGTCTACATTTGAAGGGTTTAGTTCCTTTCCCTGAAGGTTCCTCAGTGATTGTTTCTGAGTCAGCGAGCCCCCAAAATAGCTCGGGTCAGCCATCTCTGTGAGTAACCTCTTCATGATCCTGGTCCCTTTGTTCATATACTCTTTCCTCTTTCTCACTTCAGGTGGACTGGGGGTTCAACCTGGTGCTTAGCTTCTGCCTCTATCCATTGCTGGATAAAGGTTCTATAATGACACTTAGGGTGGTTATGCATTTAATTATAGGGGAAGTCCTGCTTAGGCACCCTCTCTACTCCAATAGCTTGGAGTCCTAGCCAGGGACATCTTGTGGGTTCTTAGCACCAGGTTTCTTTCTAACCCCACAGTGGCTTCCTCTATCAAAATATTAATTTTTCTTTCTTCCTCTCTGTTGCTCCTCTCACTCTACCATTTCCTTCTCTCATGATTTGTTACCATCTTCCCTTGCTCGCTTCCTGTTATGATCCCAATTTACTCAGTAGATCTTCTCTATTTCCCCTATCCAGGGGGATCCATGGACTTCTCTCTTAAGTTCCTTCTGTTACCTAGTTGTCCAGGGGTTGTGGTTTTCAGACATGGTATTCTTTGCTATATGTCTAAAATCCACTTATGAATGAGTACATACCATGTCTATCTTTCTGGTCCTGTGTTACTTCACTCAGGATGATACTCTCCAAATCCATCCATTTGCCTGCAATTTTTAGGATGTCATTTTTTTTTTTCTGAGTAGTACTCCATTGTGTAAATGTACCATAATTTGTTGATCCATTCTTCAGTTGAGGGGCATCTAGTTTGTTTCCAGGTTCTGGCTATTATGAATAATGCTGCTATAAACATAGTTGCACTAATGCCTTTAGGGTAAGAATGTGTGTCCTTTGGGTATATGCCCAATAGCTGGATCATTGAGGAGATTGATTCCCAGTTTTCCGAGGAACTGCCATACTGATTTCTAAAGTAGCTGTCCAAGTTTATACTCCCACCAGCAATGGAAGAGGCTGTCATCTGTGTTTTTGACCTTAGCCAGTTAGAGAGGTGTAAGATGGTACCTCAAAGTTGTTTTGGTTTACATTTCTCTTTTAGTGTCTTTCAGTCATTTGTAATTCTTCTGTTGAGAATTCCCTTTTTAGCTCTGAACTCAGTTTTTTAATTGGAATATTTCGGTGTTTGGTCTCTACTTTCTTGAGTTCTCTATATATTTTAGAGATCAGTCCTCTGTTAGATGTAGGGTTGCTGAAGATTTTTTTCCCATTCTGTAGGTTGTTATTTTGTCTTATTGTCTGTGTCCTGTGCCTTATAGAAGCCTCTCAATTAATAAAAAGGAGGTACCATTTATTAGTTGTTATTCTTAGTGTCTGTGCTACTGGTGTTATATTTAGAAAGTAGTCTCCTGTGCCAATGCCTTCAAGGGTATTTCCCAGTTTCCATTCTATCAAGTTCAGTGCAGCTGGGTTTATGCTGAGGTCTTTAATCCACATTAATTTGACTTTTGTGCAGGATGATAGATATGGATCTATTTGCATTCTTCAACATACTACCACCCAGTTATGTCAGTACCATTTGTTGAAGATGCTATCTTTTCTCTGTTGGATATTTTTGGCCTCTTTGTCAAAAGTCAGCTCTTCATAGGTGTGTAGATTAAGGTCAGAGTCTTTGATTTGATTTCATTGAGCCACAGGTCTGCTTTTATGCCAGTACCAGGCTGTTTATTAGTGTAGCTCTATAAAATAGCTTGAAGTCAGGGATGGTGATACTTCCTGAAATTCTATTATTGAACAAGATTGTTTTAGCAGTTGTAGGTTTCTTGTTATTCCATATGAAATTGGATATTGTTCTTTTAAGGTCTTTAAATAATTGTGTTGGGATTTTGATGGGGCTAAGTCATTTTGGATCAATTTACTTTTCAGCATTTTTTCAAATATTTTAGTTGCTTTTAATAGTGTGTATGTGTGTGTGTGTGTGTGTGTGTGAGAGGGGGTGTTTGTGTGAGAGAGGTGATTATACACACATGTGTTGTGTGCTCCTGGAGGCCAGAGGCATCAGATCTCCTTGGACTTAGAGTTATAGGCAGTCATCCTATATGCAATGGGTACTAGGAACCAAATTCAGGTCCTCTGTAAGAGGAGTACATACTCCTAACAGATTTTGTACCATCTCTTCAGCCTCAGCTTTCAAAAATTTTTATTTGTATATCATTCCAAACCTTAACTATTTTAACTATCATCTTTCTCAAGTATAATCCTTTTAAATTTCATCATTACTGTATCTGTTTTTCTTCTTTTAAAAATGATTTGGATGATTTTTCTCTTGGTCTTATAGTTTTCTAACTTTTATCTTTTTATGCTCTTTTTATATCCTTGCCAAAAGGAAACACACTTATAGATATATGCCCTCGAATTTCTGCTTATGAGTTGATTAGACAGAGAAAGGAACAAAAAAATGGTTATCAAAACCTAGCTTTTTAACCCATGCAAAGGAATAAAATAGGCATGGTTTACTAGCACACTGAAATCCAGGAATGAAGAACGTAGAAAAGTTTCTTTTCTACCACAGCCCTATAATGCAGGGAAGAGCAGTGCAGCATCAGGAGTAGACCCAGAGATTCTGAAATGGCAGCATCAGGAGTAGGCCCAGAGATTCTGAAATGGCAGCATCAGGAGTAGACCAGAGATTCTGAAATGAGCACTTGATGTTTGCTTGAAGATACGCTAGATGGTCCATTTTTTCCATTCTTAATTTTTTTCTTCTGGGTGGAAGTAGAGGTTACTCAGTATTGATAATAGACGGTGGTATTTTTCCAGAAAACTCATTCTGGAGCCTGTGTAGAGAACAGATGAGAAGCTCAGTGAGGACCATGACTCTGAATGTCTATCAGTTGCTGCTGGGTGAAGCTAAGGGTAAAGATCAATCCAAGCTGCTGAGAAGGAAGCTGGAGGTGCAGAACGCTTTGCTTGGTGTACGGGAATGTCTGCAGCAGTGAAGAGAAGAGAAGCATTTTCTGGGAAGTGATGTAGTTGTGTATGTCTTTGAAAAGAAAAAGTGATTGGCTGGTCAGTTAAAATGGCATCTCTGTTAACACAGTTTTCTGAGCTTCAGGGAGTTTTGACAAGGGTTGTCTTCAGTTTTATTTAGAATGTCATTAGAAGCCATGGTACTATAAAAAGGCTTAAAGTGAAATAAAAAGAAACAACATAGTAGAAATTTGTAAAATCAAAAAAAAAAAAAAAAAAGAAATTTGTAAAATCATGAGACAGGTCTTGAATATTATCATCATTTGAAGATCATTTCTTCATCATGAAGTATTCATGATTGTGGTAGCTTCTTTATGTCTATTTCTTGGGTGAATAGAGCTCATACCCAGGAGACTGGGACTTGTCTCTTACCTCCAGGTTCTCATCTGCAATGAGCATCATGATGTGCATATCATGTGCATCATGATAGGGATATAATTAACCTGCTGGAGTCCTTGTTTATTAAATCCTGAGCTCAGTTCCCAGGACGGTCTATAAGACCAGGAACATGGGACAAGCAAGCTCTTGGATGCAAAAGAATCAGAAGTTCAAGATCTTTCACTACATAATGAGTTGAGGCCAACCTGGGCTACATGATAATGAAATAATGGATGTGTACAAGTGTAAGATATAAATTCCTTCTCTAATATTCAGTGTTAACCACATGTCCCCTAAATTACTGGCTGCATGTCCTGTGCTCACAAGAACTTTTTACTTTCGAGTTTCTGAAGATTGAAATGAAAGATTCTGTCAGGGGCTAAGTGGTTTTGTTAATTAAAATAATAATAATGACATAGAAAAATTAAAAGTTTACCTCAGGCCATGGAGATGGCTCAGAGGGTAATGGCACAAACCTGACAATTTGGTTCAATCTCCAGGACTCAGATAGTGGAAGGACAGAACTGACTCCCTCAATTAATCAATCAATCATCCAATTAATCAATATAATAAATTTACAAACAAGAATTAACAAGTACACATGTGAAATGAAGTACCAATAAAACTCGTTAGTTAAAACAGAGCACTGCTTGTGTGGACGCTTAAGTCGGCTATCCAAACTCTTTGGACCATCTTGAACTACCGTGAGTGCCTACACTACAAATCCCTCCATTCCTTGCGGGCGTAGTGGAGTCACGTGCCTCAAGAAATACGGAACTCTTGTTAGCACGCCCAATCGTGCCTCGAGGCTTGTGTAGCGGCGGCATGCTGGCCAATCCCGAAGCAGCGTGCCCTGCGGAGTCCCGCCCCCCCGCGTTGCGCTGACGGGTCGCGGGCGGATACGCGGCTCGGGTGGACACGCGGCTTTCTGTTCCCTCCTGGTTTTCCTGCTCCCGTCCTTCGGTTTCCAGCTCCGCCATGGCTCCTAAAGGCGGCTCCAAGCAGCAGTCGGAGGAGGACCTGCTCCTTCAGGATTTCAGCCGCAACCTGTCGGCTAAGTCCTCGGCGCTGTTCTTCGGGAACGCGTTCATCGTGTCTGCCATCCCCATCTGTGAGCGGCGGGCGGGCGGCTACGTGGCGGGCCCGGCCTGGAGGCCAGAGGCCTGGGGGAGGCGGGTGGTGCAGGGTCGGGGAGGCGTCCCCGGGTCGTGGCGTGTGTTTGAGCTGGCCACGGGGTCTGGGCCAGATTCTTTTATTGGTACACGCGTGTCGCCACTTGTACTGTTGTTTGACGCTACGAGGTGTTTAATGAACCAGATGAGAGAGCCACCGATACCCCTCTCTGAATTACCAGCGTGACCGGTGGTGAACCTCCCCTCATCCCTGTGCATCCTTTCGATTTGCAGAGTGACAGTTAATAACCCCGAGAGCGCAACTCTAGACTTCTCGTTTGAATGAGAAACTGCAGACCAGGCAGGCCAAGGCGGTTTGCAAGCTCCTGACCCACACTGCCACACAGTTGCAGGCCAGTCACACCCAAACATTTTCCTATATAGGCCTTGTGAAAACTCAGCATGCAGCCCCCTGCTTCACTGGCCCCACAAAGCATTGTTTTGATTTCAGAGAGCAGCCACGGCAGCAAGTAAACCAATGTTTTGGGACAGCATTGGATGTAAAATGGCCTGTATTATGCATTTTATATCAAGTAGTATAATAGTACCTCATGAGTGAAATTTGAATTCTTATTTGTGACTTTTTTTATATTTCCAAATTTAACAAAATTCTGTTTTGTCTGCAGAAATCTCTAGACTGGTCATGGGCCTACAGTCCAACTTTATAAACTGGGAAAGCCCTAAACTAAGACTTATCCTGACTATTGGATATCTTACTTCTAGTGAAGTTCCTCAGTTTGGGTGGGATTTACTAACTCTTTTACCTGGGTTAGCTATAATTAATCTAGTAGTTTATGAAATGAGGTAGTAATTTTGTGTCCTCCCTTCCTTTTGTCTTAACTCAGGGTTGTATTGGCGAATATGGCATATGGATCTTATCCAGTCTGCTGTCCTCTACAGTGTGATGACATTAGTGAGCACGTACTTGGTAGCCTTTGCATACAAGAATGTGAAATTTGTCCTCAAGCACAAGTAAGTACATTTTTCAAGAATACCTGTGATACATTGCATCTTTTATGATAGAGTGTCTTCCTAAAGATGCTTTATAATTATAAGCGTTGGCTTGAAATATGTATATATATTTTGGGAAGAAGGCAAAATTAATACCTGGAGAATTGGTAACCTCTTGCCATCTATTACTTAAGTGGAAATAGGTGTCCAAGGTGGAATTTGAATATTTTTATCTCATAAGTGTATTCACTGTAGATGATGTTTTAATAGCTTTGGAGAAGAAAACCCAAGTTTTATCTCAGTAAATTTTTATGTTATAAGCATGTGTATACTCTGCTTTTCTAAAGGTAAAACAGAAGAGTAGATTTGGGAATGATTGTAATGTTTGTTTATTTGACCTAGGGATTATGTAGCCCAGGCCAATCTTGGGAATGGTGTTGGGATTATAAGCATGAACAACACTAGCTGTAATTTATTATTTCAGAGTTCTGTGGTCCTCTTGGGAAGCAGAGTATTAATTAATATTTAATTTGAAAAGATGTTCTGTAGAGTTACTTTCATATATACTACATATACTTTTAGGGTAGCAGGGTATTCTCTGATTTATTTAATAGGATCTTCTGGATTTGGCTTTTCTTTGAAGTAATTTATGATTTATTTTTATTTTTAAAGTGTTGTGTTTGTGTGCTTTCATATCTGAGCGCATCCTTCCTTGCCTGAGGGGGCCAGAGGAGAGAAGCTTGAACTACACATAGTCTGAGCCACCTGAAATGGGTGCTGGGAACTGAACTCAGGTCCTCTGTAGGAACAGTATGTGCTCTTAATTGCTGAGCCATCTTTCCAGCTTCTAAAGTAATTTTTTGAAGGTGGGGGGAGGGGGGATTCTGACCTTAAACATATTGTGTATTTAACCTTTTTGGTTTTTTTTTTTTTCTTTCTCATTTCCTATGTATCTACACTTCATTAGAAATTTTTCGTTTGGACTAATATAGCAGTCTCCATCTGGTCTCTTGAAACAAAAACATAGGATCTACTCTGACAGGCACTGTATAAAGCTATTTGATGATACTTTTTCTTCCTTACATCATCCATATTTTATGGAATAAAATTACATATACATTTGAGAGACTGGAGAGGTGGCTCGGTGGTTAGGCACAGTGACTGTCAGGAAGACTGGGTTCAGTTCTCAGCACTCACTTGATGGCTCACAACTCCAATTCCGGGGAATCCAATGCCTTCTGGCCTCTGTGGGCATTAGACAGGCCTCTGGTACACAGACATATGAGCAGGCAAAATAATAATAGTAGTAATAGTAATTTTTAAAAGATCACATATTTTAGCCAAAAGGCTGAGAAGTGATTTTATGTCTTTATCTGTCATTTTTATTTTGTTAACTATCTTAACACATCATGATCTTTTTTTTTTTTTGCAATAAAGTAACATCAAAAATCCTTTCAGGTTCTTAGAATCAGAGTCACCTGCCTCCTTCCTATAAAGCCTAACTGGCCTTCTTGTCATCCTTAGAGTGTATCTTGTGCCCATTCCCATTCAGGAACCCCCTGCTTTCTGTCTATATGTCAGACTTAGAAAACCTTTCCAGACAGTTCTACCTGACTTTGATTATTCCTGTGTTTTGTTGTCTTTATGGTAGGATCTTGCAGTTGACAAAGGAGTTAGTGGTATGTTATGATTTCAGTTAATAGGGTTTTATAAGAGATGGGCCAGCAGTGGTCTGAGCAACTAGTGTCCTTCTGGGAACACAGAGGCTTGGGTTTCAAGATTGTAGTTCTGTTGGACCAGCAGACTAATCAGCTCATCTCTGTCGTCCTTCTCTTTGGCAGCCTCTTTGCCACTGCCATTTCAAGATTCAGCTCATTTTGTCCTCTGCTCTTCTGGATTATGCTCTTATGGGACATGGATGTCTATGGATAAAGAATCCTTCAGAAATAGAATCTTGCATGGCTATCCATTATAGTCCCTTTGGTGTTGAGCTCTCTTATTGTTTCGAATGTCACTCACTGTTTATGCACTTTCCTGGGATCGAATTGTTCTTTTTACCTGAGTCTTCCTCTAGGCTTCTTAAGGGCCACTGCTGTGTCTTTTGCTTTTTATCTCTTAGAATCGTTGATGATACATTTTAGTTTAGTAAAATTTCAGTGACTTGCTGACTTAGTAGACTCCTAAGTAGAATTTCCTTTGGTCATAGTTTTGAGGTAGTAAGTATTGTAGCTGATATAGAAACCATAGATGTAGGGCTGGTGATATGATGGTTCAGTGGGTAAAAGAACTTGCCATGTAAGCCCAATGACTGGAATTTGGTTTCCAGAACCTACAATGGAAAGAGAGAACCAAGTTCCAAGAGTTGTTCTCTGGCCTCTACATGCCCCTTCCTGCAGTGATCTTAAAACTGCTATTGGTTTTTTATGATGTGATGCATAAGGCTTACAGACTCAGTGAGAGGTGTAGGTTATGGTGACAGGGTCAAGTCCCGATTCCAGTGTCTGCTATGCTACTCTTAAATGTGTTGTCTTGGGGAATATATTTTTGACTCTAGAGGCGTAAGATTATAACAGTAACTAAGAAGTGGGGAGGTGAAATAGGATCACAAATGTGACATGTTATTAAACATAGCATTCAACATGTGTATATGTTTTGTTCAAGGAACTGGTTTTTTAGAAAGGTGTCATGGTTTAAATAGAGTTTGTAAAGACATTTAGACATTTTGTTTTAGGAAATTAAATAGGTGCTCCCCCCGACAAAGATTCTGATATACTGTTGAAAAAAAAAATAGAGTAAAAATAGTTCCCATGAGCTATCTCAGGTGGTAGTGTGGGCCCTTAGAGTGACTTGTCTTGTTGGAAACTGACTGGGTAAGATATATTTTCCAGCAGACTTAAGACATCTAATGCTGGAGAGGGCCTCTTTTTTGAGTAAACCTGGTGGTGGTTGAGTCTCTGGTTGGTAAATAATAGAATGCTAGACCTAGAAGAGAAGTTGGTTATCTGGTTTAAGATTTTTCAGGTAGATTTGTCTTGCATTATAGTCAGTAGAGGAGTTTACTGGCAAGTAATTCTTTTGAGGACTTAATGATTTTGAGTCTTAGCACCTAAGAGTATGTTCATGTGTGTTTTGATGTTCAGCTGTGGACCACTTGTTTATTCCGGTCTCTTTTTGGAGGTTTTTCTATAGAGAAAAGGGGCCTGAAGATAAGTTTAGGAAATAGTTCTTTGTTTGCTAGAGAGAGAGGTGTCTCCAAAAGGGTATTTTTTACATAATAAAGTCATGTGAGCTTGGATCTTTGGAATAAAAATGTTCCTTGGAGGGTCCTAAATATCTGATCCCTTAGTTCATCTATTTTTCTTAGCATTACCTCCCTTGGGTTACCAGCTAAGATCTGAAATTCTGATCTGAGTTCTTGATCAAACTAATTCTGTCTGACTCAGTGTTAATTTGAACCAGTGACTAATGTAACTAAAAGTGTTATGGTCAGCCTCTGACCATACTCTAATATTTCTGGTTAGCCTCTGACCATACTTTATTGTTTCTTTAAGATAAAACTGTTCTTTGGAATGGAATTATAAGCATAGTTTTAAGATCCTATGGTGATTTTCTTTCATGTATTAAATGAAGATGTATACTTGGAATTGGATCACATCAGTCATACAACATCCCCTGTGAACTTTAGGAAATAAAATGTGATCACAATGATTCCTAATGAATTGTGCCAATTTGCCTCTTATACCTGTATTAAATACCCCCACTTTGGAAAATGTTTCATTTCAGGTGGAAATCAAATCCCATAATTAAGAAACTTTATCTTGAGAGTTTCTTGAACTTCGCTTAGGTTTGTACAGTGTAATAAATTCAGGACTTTATATCTAGCTGGCTTTCTTGAAATGTAAAGTCATTCAGTTACCAATATAAAATACCATATAAAATATGAGTGCAGAGTGTTTTGTGAGACTAATTTTCATCTCTATAGCATGTGGAAACCTTTCTCTTTCTGTTTTCTTTCAGAGTAGCACAGAAGAGGGAGGATGCTGTTTCCAAAGAAGTGACTCGAAAACTTTCTGAAGCTGATAATAGAAAGATGTCTCGGAAGGAGAAAGATGAAAGGTTAGGTGTACATGAGTGAGTGCATGCATGAGTGGGTGCGTGCGTGCGTGCATACATATACATATGTGTATGCATTACAGGCCAGAAGATGGTATCAGGTATTTCCTCCATCACTCTCTACTGTGTTCTTTCTCTTGCTGAACCAGGAGCAACCCACAAAGGTTCGGTGGCCAGCAAGCCCTAGTGATCTTCCTGACTCCTCGGAGCTGGAGTTACAGGGCACACTGATACTGCTCATGAGGCCTCAACTCTACACAAAATCTCTAGGGAAGAGACACCAATTGGTTGTCCAGTACCAAATGGTCAATTCTGAAAACACATGTATACAAGTAAAAGACTGCATTTTGTGCTCAAGGAAAATAAGTTTAGTAATTTGGCTGTTGATGCATAGATCCATGGTAATAGAGGCTTTCTGACTTGGGAGCGTGTTTCAGTAACTCTTCGACTGGAATTTTGGAACCTTTTTCTGTGCCCTCAGTTAACCCTTCCAAGTCTGTAGTGTTCCAGGGTATTATATTAATGTTTTTAGTGGTTATGATCCCGAGTTCCCCAGAGGTGTCCTTGGTGTATATGAACACTGAATGCAGTGACTGGGAGAAGAAAGGACTGGGTTTGTCCTCTGTTGTCTGAGTTTGTGGTGGTACGTTTATTAACCCCATTTTTCCCCCCTTCTGGCAGCTGCTCTTAGAAGACTTAAAATAGTCCCTTAGTGCCTAAGCCCCAGCTGGATCAAGTAGACTGGTGCATAAGAATTAACAGATACTAATTGTTACCAGCATGGTTGTTTTCATGGACATTAAGCTTTAGCAAGGTGCTTTGTGGTACAAGACTTCATTGCACTTTTCCCCAGAAAGACTTTGTGTGGGCCTTGCAGAGTACTATATTTTATAAGATGGAAAACTATTTAAAGAGAAAAGGTGTTTATATGATTAGCTTCAGCATTTGAGCATTATCCTTACTTTTGAATTCCCAAGTATTCAGGAATCATGTGAGATGATGCTGTTTCGACTCTAATGGGTGAAAGCAAGCCCTGCACAAAAGTCTCCTGGCACCAGCCTGTGGAAGGACTTTATCAAGTGGACCCTAATTTAAAGAATACCAGTTAACTTAATGAGCAATGCTTCTACAGTTGTTGGAAAGGCTCCAAACATACAAAATGACTATCTTCTGTGGATACTGTCATGGCAGTGAAGGACTTTTGTAGGGAACAATCATTAGATTTGGCTGCATAGCTCTTAGGTTGCATAATTTTGAATAGAAATAAAAGTCAGAGAATCTGTAGCCTTAAAGCCCCTTTTGTTGAATTATGTAGGACAATATTTGTTAAACTGGGGTACATGTCATAGTTACCTAGACTTCAGAGTAATTGACACAGGTACCCAGGTTTTGGAGGTGGTCATCTTGGAAATGGCAAACAGGTCTCACCTCCCCACCGCAGATTTGCATGGACTGCTCTATGTATTGGCTTTTGATCCTGGGATGTCTCAAAATTGTCCTTAGCGCCCAGTTGAGGTAGTCACGAGCAGCGAGTCACAACGGGACCTGGGTGTGGGTCTTCTTTGTCTTTGTTGACTTAGCTATTCAAAGCTGGGCCAGGTGGATATGTAAAGCACAGATTATACTTGTCACCAGTAGAAATTAGTGTTGTTAGTATTTCTCTCACAGAAATGGTTCTACCCAGGTCTAGATTCAGTTGACTGGGATAACATATCAGAGACTCACTTAAGATTTGATAAATTGCTGGTAAAGAATAAGCTGCTTACAAGAGATTTAATGTAAGAAAAGGTACAACATCTTGTGTCTGTCCCCAGACTCCATTGTAGCTGTTCAGACGAGTATCTGTCATGCCCCAAGATAGAAAAAAAGCAGTGGAGAGTTAGAGATGGATCAGGTATTTGGAGGTGTGACTGTTACTTCCTGATTTCCTGAAGCTCTTTTGTCTGTGTTATCTGCTTGTAAGGGTTGCTGTTTGTCTTTCCTTTTCTCCTTTTTAAGTAAGCTGTCCCTGAAGAATGATTCCTTGGGAAATATTCTCCCAAGCTAAATTTTTCCACCAGTGAAGCCTTAGTAGAACTATTGGTAATGATACATTGGTGCTTTTAAAATTATTTAAAAAAAATCTGTATGTGGGTGGACCAGAAATGTTTTGAAGACATTTGGTTGGTCCTGACTTATATACTCTGGTGTAACATGGGAGCTAGGATAGCATCATGGACTGATGGTCAGCCTTTCGTCTCGGTTGTTTTGGAGGTGATTCTGTTTCAGGTCATGGCAGGAAGAGAGTTAGGGAGACCTGCTCAGATGTCACTGGGATGATTTAATCAGCAGAGTAAAAGCATGCCATAGCTCACTGGGTCTTATGCCAGAGTTAAAAATAGCTGTGTTGATTCTGAGTATTTTTTAGCATTCAGGTGCATTGGGCCTGTGCGCCTTACTGGGCTTGATTTCCTTGGAGCAGTGGTAAACATATCTCTTCCAGTTTAGATTTACATTTATTCCTATTTGAAATTAGAATTTTTTTTTTATTGTTGGCTACATTTTGTTGTTCTTCCTGTTTCTCAAAGTATAATGAGTTTATTAAGTTGTAGTGTTTGTAAAAATCAAGGAAACAGCATAAGTGTTATTAGAGACTATAGATTTCTCATGGTGAAGATGGGTGATGATACCCTCATTTTAGCTCTTAAGGCCAAGCTTCTTGAATTTGGACTAGAGCATGTGACAAGTAGAAATGTTGGTTAGTGGTCCCTGGGGTGGTGGGTGGAGGGCTTTGTAACATTGGATCAGAGTGGATGTCTTCTGGAGAGGAAGCATCTGGAGTTGCAGTTTTTAATCTTTTGATGATATCTCCACAGTGAAGCAGCATTTCACCTTTTAATCAAGTATAATAATTTCAACATATATACAAATGTTTCAGAAAACAGCAATTACCATACTGTGTGTGGTAGATTCTCATATATTTTTTTTTTCTATTGCATTAAAGAGGAAAAGCAAGCCTCATCCCACTCAGTTAACTTCTCTAGGCGCTTGAACAACTTACTTCATTACATACTCCACCATTGGATCACAGTCTACTCTTTAAAAAATGACTTTGCAAAGTTAATTAGCCAAGTGGAATAAAATCTGTCTTAAGCAAAAGTAGATAAATATGGGAGCAGTTGAAACAGATTTAAAAGTAAGAATTTTATAGAAGTTATAAACATTGTCTTAAAATCATGTAGATTCCTTTTTTGAATTTAGTAAAGACAGCTGAAGATAGACTGAGATCGTGGCTAGCTTTGTTGTTGGCATTATTTCTTTAAGATGTGAAATTAAAGGCTGAAGCCCATTAACTAGAGATCCTTAAGCCAGGATGCAGCCAGAGAAGTTAAAGCCAAGGAAGCCTGTGCTATACCAACCACTGAGAGTAAGTTTGAAGTGCAGACCTAACCAAGGGTATCAGCCTTTTGACCTGTGTTGTGACATCGTCTGTAAATGGGTTAGACCCCATCCAGAGCAGTCCTGGGACATGTGTGACTGGTCCATAGGCCTCAGATTGGGTACTCCCATTTCCTGGGACTCCAAAAAAGACACCTCTTTTAGGTGCTTATAAAATCACTCTAGTTGCAGCTAATGTCACTCCCTTCTACTGTAGCCTTGGCTGTTTGAGAAATGGTAGCACCTCCAGCAATGACTTTTAGCTTCAACACAGACAACAGTTCAGTGAAATAAAGGAATACTGCAAATGCATTCTCATCCTTGAACACAAGGAAATATTTATCTTACAATAAATTTGAACCATTTGGTATTTGAGGTTTTTGGTCATATTTATAAACTTGTTTGACTTATTTTTGTATCTATAGAATCTTGTGGAAAAAGAATGAAGTTGCTGATTATGAAGCCACAACATTTTCCATCTTCTATAACAACACTCTGTTCCTGGTTTTGGTTATTGTTGCTTCCTTCTTTATACTGAAGAACTTCAACCCCACGGTGTATCCTTTAAAAAGTTTTCAGAAACCTATAAACAATTTGTTTTATTTTTAAGCCATCTGGTATGTTAGTGGAAACAAAAACTTCTCAGAGCCAGTTAAATAGTACTAACTTTTAGGCAGAGTTCTATAGACTTTGAACTTAAAAGTTTCTGACTTAGTGTTATTTAAGCCTGTAAGTTTGTTTTAAGGTTGGTGGCAAGTGTTATAAAGCAGTCTTCTATTGTGTGCGTGACTTTGTCTACTTGCCTGTCTAAAGGAGTCACAGTAACTGTACTGTCTTCACTAGTTTATTATGCTCATCTGCTAGCTTTGGGGGTTAGGTGCATGGCCAAACAGGCCTTCATTCACAGCATACAAAAAGACATTCCCACATCATAGGGTAGTTACAAATGGCCGGCACATATATATATATATATATATTCATAGTGTTCAAGATGCTTTTAATTGAGCTTTGCCAAGGGTCATTTGTTTTTTATTAAAGAAAAAAATTTTTAAAGGTGTTGTTATTCAGGAAGATGCAGCCAAACTTTTAACAATCAGCGGCTATGATGTAATAAAACATCAGACACCTTCCAACTCATGTCTTTTGGGAATACTGATGGCCCTGATGGCCTTGCCAGAATGGCCCCAGAGTGGTTTGCTCAAAGAGGCTGTAGATAGCCGTGAACTTTCCGAACCTCCTTGCCTTGCAGGCCAACTGTAGTAGGACTCTGACGTGAGTATTTTCCCCCTTTAGTGTTTTGTGTCTGATGTTCTTTGACCAGCTCTTCTCATCAGGGCTTAAATGGAATTAGGAGGTGTTCCTTGTCATTGTTATTTCTTCTAGGTTTGATTTGTGTCCTTTTCAATATTGAAATACATTGTTTGTGGGTATTTCTTCACGTCTTACAACTTTTCATATTATAAATTTTGTTTACAGACAGTGAAACTACATGCACATCCCTGTGTCAATAAGAAAGAGCTCTTTTGTTGTTGAAAAAATAAATTTGGGGTCTTATTTTTTCCTTAACGTTATATTCTTGCAGGAACTACATTTTGTCCATAAGTGCTTCATCTGGACTCATCGCCCTCCTCTCTACTGGCTCCAAGTAGACCATGAAGCTTGGCCCTGCCTTTGTGTCTATGGGTGGCTGGCCTGTGGTATATGGAAGAGTGTCAGGGTGGCCAGGTTGGGAGACACACAAGATGTTTTTATAGTCTGGAGTCCTGAGGGTTTAAAAATGCAATAGAATGTAATTTAGTGTTTGTTTATTGGCTCTTTTTGACAGAGTGTTGAAATTAAATGAATTGAAAGGGAAACTCAGAGTACTGGGACATTTATTAAAAGGCAAGAAGACTTGCAATGTGCTGTAATCACAAGAGGAGAAAATAACTTGTTTCCTACATCTGTCAGGGGTCATGGTAACCTGGACTGAGCTGTTATTATTTATAATAGGAGGAAGAAGTTAATAACCGGTTCTCTGTGTTCCAAGCACAACATTACAACTTTTGACTGTAAATCTCTGAGTGAATCCTCTTCCCAAGGGATTAAGCAGAAGTCTTTGAGTTTGTAATTTATAATAACTTAAAAACATGGCTTTTCCACTTTCAGGGAGAGAAACTTGCAGGGGTGTTTTCTTTTTTTTTTTTTTTTTTTTTTGGAAAGAAAGGCAGCCGCCAAGGTAGTAACCTAAAAATAATCCCCAGCCTATGAGTGTTGGCCTGTGAAACTAAAGCACACACTGTTCAGCTGTATGGCTTTGGCCCTGGGCAGCCAGGGAGGTCAGCTTGACCCTGCCATATTGGTTTGATGTGTGAAGTCACTGGAATCATTGTTTTCTGTGACCAGGCTCTCAGCGCCACAGGCAGAATATTAAGTGAGAAAGCACTTCTTTCCTTATTATTGACACATGAGAGACCAAAAGAATTTTTTTGTGAACTTAGCCCTGGAATTCAGTGAACTCTCTAAGGAATTTACAGTGGTTTAAAAGGCTTGTCAGCATTTTTCTATGAGGACTTTAATAAATCTGTCCCCTTTTGCCCAGGGTTCCTGTCCATTGTGAACAAATGCTGATGACAGCCTTTTGAGGTCTAGCTAAGAGCAGCAGCATGCCATGTTTCCCCACCCCCCAATATGTGCAGATTTCTGTGTGTGCCATGACTTCCAAATTTGGCTAAATTTACAGTTAATGATCATTGACTTTATATTCCTATTTGCTGTTCACCACACCAGGAAACTTCTTATAAATGGCACCTCAAAGGGAAATATTCCTAATAGTTTTTACTTGTAAACTTAGGAGCGTATGATACTATTTCTAACTTTAAATGTGTTCACCAAGTTTATTTTTGTGCTGGTAGATGAAGTTTCTGTTTTCTTCACTAAGAACTAACAGAAGTTCTGAGGAATGTCTTTGTACAGTTACCTTACTTCACATAGTCTGTATTAAAACTCATGCTTCTGGAAGTGATCAGTTCTTTTCTGGTGCATTATCTGAGTGCCATTACCAGGTAATGTGGAATGAGTAGGAAAATGAGAAGAGATTCAGTGCAAAGTACATTTATGTAACAAACACACGAGGCAGGGCATTTTGTTCTTCTGTTTTAATTAGTATTTGGCTGGTAACAGTTTGTGTACCAGTGCATTTATCTAATAAAATTCAATACACCACCAAATGTTACTAGAGCTGGGTCAAACACCTTTAAGTGGCTGCTGCAAATCTGCCACTAGGTGGCAGTGCCTATGTGGATGGGGAGAAAATCACCACTGTTATTTGACAATATTGTCAGCAGCTCAGGAATGGTGAAATAGAGGCACCAGCTTCAAATTTTTAACTTTTCTCGACTGGTAACCAAAAATTTGTTGGGAGAGTAATTTTGCAGGTTTTTTTTTTTTTTTTTTTTCTGTCTTGACTGTTTCCTGCAGCTGTCTTTGTAACTCAAAATGCCCTCAAACTCCACACTACTATGATAAACTTCTGTGTATGAAGTCATATAGCCAGATCATCAGCTCCCTCAAAGGATTTAGTGTGTTAATCCTTTACACCTGAAATGTGGACCCTGCTTCCTAATGTCTTCTCCATAACTGAATTTGGCAAATAGAATTATGAAATGCTGACTAAGACATACATAGACAGTAAATCTTATGGCAGAGTTTTTATCTTAAAAGGACCCCATATGTAACATGAGTAAATTTTAAGATAAAAGTGCTTGCTTTTTTTCCCCCTTATCTGTGATAGGTAGAATCTTAGTGTTAAGCATTTTTATTTCTTGATTTACTCTATAACTTAGTAGAAGTCTTGTATCTAAATTTATAGCTTGTCCTGTTTAGTATATTGTTTTAACTTGGGAAGGATTTTGAAACAGGATTTGAAGTTAATTGAAATAATGGAAGTTGAATTTATACTCAACATTCTTAAGCAAAGTTTTGTTTTTATTAAGTATGATTAAACTTTGTAAAAATGTGTTTTTTCTGCAATTGTTTATGTGAACCATGTGAGTATCTTATTACATGTTTTATATTAGCCATCTTTTCTACACATGTAAATGCACTGTTGAAGTTACTGCTCACTTGTCTGCGAGGTAGTGACAGGCACATCACAGAGTAAAGAGCAGTCAAGTCCCTGCTGTAGTGTGCAGATGTGCCCACGGTGCCCTCCTGTTCATGTGGCTTGGCCTGCTAGGCATTGCAGTTTCTGAGAATGCTAAGGAAGGATTTGGATGTATATACATACATACATGCATATATGGAGAATACCAATATGCACATAATTGCAGTGCAAGTTTTTTTCCCATCTTTTTTAGAGTTCCAGACAGGCTAGTTCATAGGGATTTGGGAGGGTCTTTATTCTTTAATTTTAATTGTGTGTGTGTGTGTGTGTGTGTGTGTGTGTGTGTGTGTGTGTGTGTGTGTATGTATGTCTGTGCACACACAAATGGACACATGCATTGAAAAGGGAAGAAAAGTTTCTGCAAAAACTTTTGGAGTTGTCTTCTAAGTGCAGATTTCAGTCTTTTTTGTGGGAATAGTTTGATTAAGAGAAGGTCTATGTATCTCAGCCGAATTCTTGGTCCTTCTGCCTCTGCCTCCCCAGAAGTGGTTTTTAGGGTGTGTACCACCCCTCTTTGCTTCAGACTGTTAGGGTCACTATGACTTTTGATAAGCATTCAGTGCCGTGTAGCTATTGATGTAATTTATTTATGTGATTACTGTTTATTTCATGGTGACATTTTATTTGTATTTTATATACAAGAGAATGTATGTCTCTTAAGACTTATAATGAAAGACCCAAAAGATCTGTTATAGAATTGCACAGATGTCTTTATTACTCTAAGCAAATGAACTGATTTTCCTTTATATAGCATTTCACTCATTTATACATATAGTTGTTCAGTGGATTAAATTTACAGTGGACAGCTAGAAAGATAATTGTTCTCCATCATTAGTCAGATACCTATGGGCAGAACTTCCAAATTGCCTAGTAGACTCTAGGTAGTAACAATCACGCATTTGTTGGTATCTTTTACTGTTAGTTTAAGATTTAGAGCTTAACCATGTGATACATATTTGAAAATGATTTTAAGTTTATGTATTTCTTGTATAAATCTTAAAGTGATGGAGAACTTACTGACTAGATAAAGTAGAATTTTGTCCATCTGAAGATGGACAAATAGAGTTAGAAAATGATCCCACCTTTACAGAAAAGAAAGAAAAACACACTTTGTGTTTTCCCATTATTTGCAGATATCCACACAGTATATATAGTCTTACAGTTTTTCTCAAGTGGGATCCAGTAAGGTGAAGTGGTAGAGGCAGGGTTGGATGTATCTCAGATTCTGAGCACAAAGCTAAGCCCTTTATTCCATGCAAAGAGCTCTCATGCATACACTATAGTGTGATACAATTAGAATCAGGAGCTTTTTGAATATTTGCTTTTTCTTGGGGCGAGTTGATTTCATCCAGCATATGCTGAGGAATGACATTTTTTTTTTTTTACATTGCCTATGCTTTGTTTTTATGTTAATAACTCCTTAGAAAATACCAAGCATTATAATGTCCCGATGGTAAACTGAACACTTGCCTTTCTGGGTATTTATACGTTTAATTAAAAAAACTGAGCATGTGTGTATTTTTAAAGCTCAGATATTTAAACTTGCAGAAATTGTGCCTACAAGCAATTGAAAGTATATGCAGGCTTTAATAACATATAAGAAAGGAACACAACATTTTATTCAAAGCTGTTTTTTCCATAGCATTGTAACCCTTTTATAAATTAACCATTGTGTATGTCGTAAAGATCGTGGTATTCATACTTTTATACCTCTCCATGTAAATAGGCACATTGAACCCTAACAGGTACCCTAGATAAATTGTACAGGGCCAAGCAACAACAAGTAACTTCAAAGACAGTGAAAGCAAATACCTAGAAATTTTAGTGTTGAATGACAGATGACTTCAAACTTGCTAATGTGAATATGAAATATGAAAAAAATAAGTAAATTAGTTCTGTTTGTTCTCTTAAGCAAGACTAAAGAGTGAGGATATCCTGCTTCCTATGCAGCTCACATACTGTTTCTGTTCTGTGAATTTTGCTCTTTTGAAAAAAATATATATGTACAGCCCTCTTTAAGTTACGAATGTCTGAAGAGAATGGGTTCCCCTATCCCAGTATTCTTTACATTGCAGAAGCATGAGGTGCACAGCCCAATGCAAGGACAGGGGGCCAGTCCAAGATAAGAAAATAGAATGGATTTTCTGGGTTGTGAATTTTCACGTGTTCATAATTCGGGGTGCACAGTGGTAGCAACAGCAGAAACCTCAGGATCTGGGACACTAGAGGTTGAGCAGCAAGCTGCTAAGTGATTGAGAAGAGTGCCTAGTAAGGTTGTTCTCCACTGCCTACCCACCATGACTTTACCCATGCAGGTTCTGTGCACATACATTGCCTTAGGATCTATAGTCCTTTTTGCTGTAGGGCTTGTTGCGCAGTATGTTATCAATCTCATTTACCACATGTGATGTCATCTTAGGGAGGACCTGAGGGGGAGGAGAAGCACAAAGAATGGTGTTAGTGTTGAACATTTGTCTTGAGTAGTCACCAGTAAGCAATCATTTATACTTCCTGTACGATTGCAAGCCATAGCTAGAATGGAGGCCCCACTCCCACCTCACCCCTGTGGACAGAGTTTCAAGTCAAGGATTGTGTTTGTGGACTAAAGAAATGGAAAAGTAAGTGAAGTCTCATAGCAATACAAAGTAGCTTTATCCAGTGCAAACTTAATGTAAGTAATCTGTGTTAGTGTAAGTTTTTCTAGCAGGTAAGCCAGCTGTCCTAAAATGGTATAATACATTTTTATTCCATTGTATCCAGCTAACACATTTTTACTTACTATCTGTATAATTTTAATGTGAATTTAGTATAAAAAATTAAGATACTTTGGGGGTTATTACTTAGTCCTTCAAATCCTGTGAACATTCTGTACTTAAGTTATATATATATATAAACTCCCACATGGACAGACACATATTTGGACAGGCCATTACCATCATTCATGTACTCAAATAGCCTTATGTTGCTAGCAGCTGTGGCAGTGGATAGCATTGATCTAGAAACTGGGAATAGATTTTCCAGCTGCTGCTTAGAAGTGGTGAAGGATGTTTGCAGCTAAATAGGCCTCCCAGATAAATATGAAATGGAGTGGTACCAAGGATAGACTAGTGGAGATGGTAGGAATAAGGGAAAGGAAGCTAGAATGTGTAGGGGAGCTTGAATGCCACTTTTTAGAGCTTGGACTTTGTTCTGTGGGTTGTGGGGGAACCTTTAAGCTGGTGCTATGACCCTTTATATGGTTCCTCAGGTTGTGGTGACCCTAACAATAAAATTATTTTTATTGCTTTTTCATAACTATAATTTTGCTACTGTTGAGAATTGTAATGTAAATATTTGATTTGAGACCCCTGTGAAAGGGTCAGTCAGCCTCTAAAGGGGTCAAGACCACAGATTAAGAACCACTGCTCTACGGACTTGGTCCTATTAGATACCTGGGGAAAGTGGAAGGATGAGTTAGAGGAGGCTGAAAGGGATCCCTTGTTAAAATATAGTCTAAGGATGGTACAGGAACTAACAAGTCCAGTGAGAGTAGGTTGGGAAGGGGAAAGTGTGGGGAGTCATTGTGGAGCAGGATGTGTTGTGCATGTGGGGCTGCACATTCAGGGTTAGCATTTATTATGAGAAGTAAACCAAGGGTACACATTATACCATGAGACTAGGGACAAAGACCAGCTTTCTCTCTGGAATGGTCTGACCCTCTGAAGAGGCTGGCGAGTTGTAATTAGGATGACTAGTTCTGAGGTTTGGGCCTCACCCTTTGCTGCAGTCCTGCTGGCCGAGGTGACCTTGTCTCTACTCCAGGGCTGCCCTTAGCGGCCTGGGACTTGGCTCAATAGTGCAGCTCCTCCACCAGGGAAACTTGTGGTTCTGGTTATTGCTTTTTTTCTACCTGAAGCTAAGGAGGAGTTTTGTTTCCATGCTAGCTAGCTCTGGAGTCTCAGGTTCTAAACAGCTGATGTTACTTGGAGACTTAACAATGAACCTGGGGATCAGAAACTAGATTTAGTGGAAGAAAAATCCAGTAGTCTAGTCACATGGGACAAACAAAACAAAACAAAAAGACTTCATGTCAAAATATGTACCAACTAGAAAGTGAAAACATAAAGATACTTGAATAGAACATGAAAGCATATATAGTGTTAAAAGTTCAGTGTTTTCTAAAGGAGCCATACTTTGAAAATTTTATGTGAAATCACTTTAAAAACACTGCAGATACTTTTATAACATTTTAAGCTATTATGCAGATTGAATGAGATTAAACCAGTTGTACAACCTTATTGTTATACTGCCTGGAAGACTTGGTTTAAGGGGAGGTTTGGCTAGTGTTGCTGGGGCTGGGGTCTGAGGGTACTAGAGTTCCTTGGGGATAATGGAGGGTTTGCAGGTTGGGTGGCGGTTACTTTGGAGGCAGAACATCATTGACCTCTGTTAATTAGGGTGTGTGTATGAAGTGTTTCTGATGGCTGGAGATCAGGATCCCAGGGAGAGGTAGAAGGTGTGTGTGTGTACCTACAAGGATGTGTGCACATGTGTGCCATAGGCATATTTCATTATGCAGTGCAGCTTCTACTTTTGCAGTCCTTTTGAGTTTTCCTTTCCTTATGGTGGCCACACTCCCTCCACATTTTCTATACAGTTGCAGCCAATCTCATCAGTGTTTGGCTTCCCTAGATATCTAGTCTACTTTTTACCATATCCAAGGCTTCCATTATACACATGTCTAGACTCTTGTGTGCTGGGTGAAGGAGAAGGGAATTTAGTAAGCCCTTGTGATAGCAGTGCATCTGCCTGGGTATCATCCCTTTCCTTTGTCTTTGAGAATGGCAGTCCCATGCAGCTGCCAGCCAGAACCTTGCTTCGGAGGAAATGCTAGGTATCCTTTTCCTCACTTCCCAGTAGGCTCCTGCAGCTCCACAGCTCAGATCTAGGACTGCTTTTTCATGCCTGCCCCTGGCAGAGCCTTCCCTTGGGATTGGGGATCATTGTGTTGGCATGATAGGAATTCTGCAATTCTCTTCCTGCCAAGATTCTTATCCGTCCTTCCCAAATGTGCAAATCTGTTCACTCCACTTCCATTGCCTAGGTGATGACCACACCCTTGCATTCTGCTTTCCTTGGGGCAGCCTCCGGAATCTCTGGACATTCAGCACATCTGCCCTCTTTAAATCCCTTAAAGGATTTTGTACCTATAAACCATGTTCCCTCCCAACCTAGGTCCCTTACATTGCTCTGTTTGTTCCTGGAATGTACTCTGGGCTCCTCTCATGCTGTGGGAAGGCATATAAATCAAAGACTCAGAATAAACATCCTATAGGGAGGGGGTCTGGGGCCCTCACAAACATACTATGTTAAGTAGGCCCACTTATTTCTCAGTTGCTCTTCGGTACAACATTCTGTTTGCTTAGTAGCCCTTACATAATCTGAATTTTTGTACATTTTATCAGTATCTTAGTATGTATACAAGCTTGTTGAAGACTGGACAGAATCTTATGTCCTGTGGCATTTCAGTACCCCATACATAGTGAGCTCTCAGAGACTGGCTCAGAGAAAGTGTAGATTTCTTAGCTCTCCAGCGTTTGAGGGCAGGCTCTTGCTCTTACTCATCACAGTAACCAACTGTGGCTTGTGCCACATGCAGTTAAGTACCCCATACATGAGTGGAATTGAAATCACTGAGTAGAGTTTCAGTTCTTCTGGGTCAACCCCACCATCTTTGTGTAACCGTATTTTTTCCCAGTGCATAACTGAGAATGAGAGAAGATGATGTGGTTCATTAGAGGGAGCATTCCCTGTGAGAGGTTAGACCCCACAGAATGAAGGAGAAACTGGCCAGGCAGGGAAGGAAACAGGCAGAGAAGATTACCCCGCTGCCTGTTCCTCAGAAAGGCGGTGGCTAGACAAGCCACCTGTACTACTTAGCCTCCATTGCGTTCTGGTCTGTTGCTGAAAGGGGCCTTTCAGTTCTCATCTCTACCCCCATCTCTGGTTTGGGGAGAGGTGGCAGGGCTTGTCTTAGGAGTAGAGGGATAAAGGAGAAGCTGTGACAGTCTATTCCCCAGTGAGCAAGAGGAAACACTTTTGTTTCAGCAGGCTATGGCTGTCAGGAAAGCGGAGAGGGGCAGGCTCAGGACAGATGTGTGCAGGGGTGAAGAAATCCCATTAGACCATTAACCCCACCCTTGAGATGCCCCTGAGCATCTTCTGTTCCTCCTCCTGCTTCTATATATTCCCCAGGTGCTGCAGCAGCCTCAATCCAGCATCTGGCCCTCGGGCCATTCCGTGAGGGCAGGGCCTGGATGTAGAATGGGCCTTTTGGATTTTCTTCCTGGGGGGATGTGATCCTGGAAGTCCCAAACAGGAATTTATTCCCCAGTTACTTCTGGAGTAATAGCTAAGGGCCACATAGTAGGAAATGGGAAGTCAGTGGAGAAGAGAGCCAGAGATCTCTGACCTTTAGCCCTACCATCCAGCAGAGGGGAGGGCAGTTAGCAAACATCTTATACTAAGTGGTATGATGAGTGACATCACAGGATGCTATTTGACTGAAAAGTAGTCATTTGGCATAGAATATTGACAATCGTTTATGCAAGGAGCAAATGAATAAAGGATGTGTATATATTGTTTTAAAAGTGTTACATCCCAAGCAGGCAGTTAAACATGCTTTTATGGTTAGACCTAGGAAGTCAGTTTCCAATTGTGACTTTAGAATGTACTACCCCACAAAAAAATGAACCACTGTGGTATTTGAGAAACCTGTTTGTTAAATAAGCAGAGGATAGCCCTGCTCCATGTATTGTTTAAGTGTGCTGTTGCTGCTTACAGCTTCTTGTCCAGGATACTTCCTGGAGACACACGGTAGCGTTCCCTGGAATGTGCTGAAGTACTTGCCTGAATGGCACCAAGGTTTTCAATGAGCTGTTCAGGAGTGGATGATCCCAGAAGCACAGAACTCACACCCTCATTTCTCAGGCACCATGCTGGAAAGATCGGAGCATTGGGTCAGGATTATTGGTGAGCTTATAAACATCGGCTACAGCTATGTTTGTTGCTGCCAAAATTTATTAACTCTGTGTGTGTGTGTGTGTGTGTGTGTGTGTGTAGGATAGAGAATACACAGTGTTCTCTGGGATTTAAAACGAACAGCACTCTTCTTGTTCAGAAGTTTAATGCAGTCAATCAATCCAGGCACTGGAATAGTAGGTTTGTGGCTCTCTGGCTTTCTTATATTTTGCCCTAAGTACCAGAGTGTTCAATACAGCTAGCTACCCATCATAGGAATATGTTGTTTCTGAAAATAACCAACATTGCTCACCAACTAATAATGTCTGGGTTCTCTTCTACCTGAGCCCATGGTTCTTGTTTCTGCCAGGCTCCCTTTCTGTCTTATACATTCTCTCTTCCTCATCTGTCTACAGTTTGCATTGATGATCTCAAGTTTTGTAACAGCTCTCAAAGCCCCGGTCCTCCTTCTGCTTTAGCAGATCCCATCAAAACTGGACCCGTGCTTTCTACTTGAGGGTAGTGGGGTGTTTTGGAGGGAACCATAGAATCTTGTGGTTTGGTGCCTCTCATGCCCCCTCTCTGCCATCTTGCCATTGGGCCTTAGCCAACTTGATAAGCCTCTCTTTGGACCTTGGTCATCTTTGTCATCAAATGACATTAGGTCTACTCTCTTTTGGTGCTGTTCCCTGGAGTTTTTTTTTTTTTTTTTTTTTTTTTGAGACATGTCCTCATGTAGCCCAGGCTGGCCTCCAACTTGCTATATAGCCAAGAATGACCTTGAACTGGTTCTACTGTCTTCTGGAGGAGAGAGTATTGGAATCACAGGCATGGGCAACAGTGTTGCCAGGGTCTCTGTCTTAAAGCCCTGTATTCACACTTAGCAGGTGACCTTTCCTTGAACTCCATCTAAAACACTAAATCCACCGGGTAGAATATTTGTTCCTCATTTTTCTACCGACGTAATTTTCACAGTGATCCTGTGCAGTTGCAGAGGGGATGAGGCTGTTCTGGCCTAAGGCCACAGAGCCCCAGATCCATCTCCCTTCTCTTGGTCTAACTATATATGTCCAGACTGGGGATTTAAACTTTACAGGAGAAGGAATAAAAAAACTTTATTGAGGTAGAAATTACATATAAAAAAGAATTTTGTTTTAAAGTGTACATTAACTATCTCTTTAAAAAGTTTATCAGCCCTCAGCCATTTAGTGTGTAACCATTACTATTTTAAATTCACTTTTAGGAAAATGTTCCCATGACCCTAATAAAATCCCTAATGCCTACGAGCACTAACTGATATCTAGTCCTACTTCAATCCTAGGCACTCACTACTTCTTGAACATTTCAGTATAAAGACATTGCCTTCCTTTGGTATTTGATTTTTTTTTTTTTTTCTTTCACATGCACATGCTCTCTCCAGTTGCTGCTGCCACGATAGTATTTTGTTGTGTAGGCCCCTGGGGATGACTGCCCTGGTTCATCCATCTCCTCTGTCCTCATTCAGCCTCAGAAGCTCTCGATAGGGTCCACTTCCCTACCTTGTTGACTTCTTGCTTGGGCTGCCCCTCCCTTTGTACAGGTCCCTTACTGCTAGCCGCAGCTTCTCTTAAGTTTTATAATACCACTTTCCTAACTCTGTCTTGGGCCTCACAAGATCTCTTTCCTTTAAGATGACGTGCAAGTCTTAGTTCGGATTATTCTGCCTCTCTAGCTACAAGGTTTCTGCCTGGACTTTGGTGTTTCAGGAACACTGGCTTGTTACTTTTTTTTTATACCTAAATATCAGTGATTTTTAAATGTGGAGAAGCATAGGAGATGCTTGATTCATCTTCAGCACATCCGCCTTTTATTCAATGCCCTGCTAAGCTGTAACCAGGGCTGGGCGCTGAGGCAATCACTGAATCCTTTCAGGTGGTCATATTCAACACCCTCTCCCCCTTTCTCCTTTCTCTTGGCTTTATTACCTTCTGCTTTGCACTTAGAATTCCTTTTGGGACCAGTGAAAGTTTAGTGCAAAGCAGCAAACTGATTTCAGCCACACCTGATTCCTTTCAGGGCTGCAAGGCTAATAGAACCTGCTTTGCAGAACTGGCCAATCTATGAATAGCACCTGCAGCTAATTCTTTATAATCAGCCTAACGGGGTAGCACTGGCAAGCACATCCATGGTGCCTGTTAGCTGCCAGTGAGCTAAGCACTGGCTCCGGGGAACATGTTAGAGCAGGGGGCATCATGCAGATCCAGGCAGTCTGTTTCTTGCTGGAAGCCTCCCCTCCCCAAGTCACGCTGTGTCCTTGGAGATCAAAGGCAGTGTGTCTGGGAATCATTCCTTTTGGACTCTGAGAATTCGGTGGATAAACACAACTACTTGTTTGTAAAGAAAGAAGATGGCCAGGCAAGAAAAACATCAATGGAAGTGGTTCTCAACCTTCCTAATTCTGTGACCCTTTCATACAGTTCCTCATGTTGTAGGGACCCCCAAACGTAAAATTATTGTTGCTACATCATAACTAATTTTGCTATGTTATGAGTTATAATGTTAATATATGATATGCAGGCTATCTGACATGTGACCCCTGTGAATAGATCTTTTGTCCTTAGAGGAATCGTGACCCACAGGTTAAGAACCATTGATCTAGGGCATAGCAGGAGGAAAGGGAGGAAAACCCAGCATGTATCAATCTAAATCCAGGCTCTATACAAAGGGCATGTCATGAATATCTGACATCCAGAGAAAGTCTTAATTTTTAAAAGGTTTCCTCTCTGGGAAGATAATGCTCTTCCATTTCTTCCAGAATTTAATAGAATCATCTTGGTATTTGTGGGGAATTGTAAATGAAATTCTAAATGGCACTACTTTTGCATACACATTCTCCTGTATTGTTTAAGACATTTCCATATGACTTATAATGCCCAGTATAATGTAAATGGTTGGCTGACATTGTGGACATGGAGGGCCAGGTGAACTCAATTCATGTTGCCACATACAATCTTATTCACAGTAGTAGAATATATTTTTCTAGTATGTCTAGTTCTATGTAAATATACTCCATGGCTTCCGGAGATGGAGATCAGATTCAGGCTGTTAGCCTTGGCACTGAGTGCCTTTACCCAATTGGCCATCTCTCCAGCCTTCATTTCCACTTTTCTAGTACTGTTTGTTATAATTTTTAAATGTCTAACCTCAACAAAGCCAAGCTATCAACAAATGCTCTATTACTTATTTGCACAGGCCTTACCCTGGGTTGTTTGTCTTTCTGGGTCAGTGCATCTGATTTGCTGCTGTTTCTTATTAAGATTTTCCTCCCTTGAATTAAGACTCATTTTATTCCTTCTCAGTTACCATGCTAATTCTAGTAAGTCACCCAGTGACATTTGAGACATAGCATGGGCCTCACAGGATTGTTCTGAGCCTAAGAAGGCAAGACAATGACTGTGACGTGTGTATAACATAGCCTGGCACTCCCCCAACCCCCACAAGCTGAATGCTTTTGTATTGAGTTTGGTTGTCACTAACCATGAGTGATTATTGAGCTCATGTTCAGGCTGAAGGTGCTTCATATGTAAAAATATAGGCTGTGTTTTGAAAACAGGCTGAAAAAGAGTATTTTAAATATCCCAGTAATTTTGTATATGTTAAAGTGATAATTTGGGGATAGGTGGTATTAAATAAAATGGATTATTAAAATTAATTTTACTTCTTAAATTTTTTTGAAGTTTTTATTTGTGTGTGTGTGTGTGTGAATGTGCGTACGTGGGTGTGTTTGTGTGAATGTATGCCATATGTCTTTAGGTGCTTGTGGAGGCCAGAAGAGGGTCTCCTGGAACTGATGCTACAGAGTGTGGTGAGTTGCCAGACATGAGTGTTCTGGTCCTCTGGAAGAGCAGGGAGCCTGGAACTTTGAGCTGTCTTTCCAGCTCCTGTTTTCCTTTGTCGTGGCCACTGGTAAACTGGAATCGAAGTAAGTACTTCCTGTTGTGTTGTAATGGACAGTGCCAGTGCATGTGGTTTTTGGGTGGCTGTGACCTTTCATGGACTACACAGCATGAGAAGAACAATTTTCATGGCTGTTGAAAAGTTTCCAGAGGAAGCTGCCTTTGCAGTTTCAGCTGTCAGTGTGGCAGGAGCCAAGGGCATCTTTGGAGCCTTGTCTCCGTGTCAACAGCGGTAGGAACTTGAGCCAGAAGAAATGGGTGTCATTGTGCAATGACACAGTTCACCCCAGATACTTGAATTCGTGTATATTTTCCTTTAATTTTTTTATTACAGTTTTTTCATACAGTATATATGTATATATATATATATATTCCCCTTCCCCAACACCTCTTAGATGATCCCTATCTCTCTACCTACCCAGCTTTGTTTTCTCTCTTGTATTTTCACTGATGTGTTTGTATGTAACTGTCTTTAAGGGAGAAGGGGAAGAAACAATGTTGTAGCATGTAGAAAATTCTGGGAAAATTTGAATAGCTCACTTTCTGCTGCGTGTACCAGAAATCGATCCTCCTGAGATCAGCCTGCCCCCACAGTCAGCATGTTTCCATTGTAGGGTGTGGGTCAGCATAGGAAAGTCATTTTTAGTAATTCCAGTGAGAGTTACCCCTCAGTCCAGACTCTAGTCTGCGGTCCCCTAGTAATTGTCTTACCCACAGCCAGCTGAGGTAGTGTGCATCCCAGCCGCTCAGCAATCGGAGACAGATCCTTTAGCTTGTCTTGCTGCTTTCTCCCTTCTTCACTTACAATTCTTTCCTTCAACCACTGGTAGCACTGGGGATAACAGTAACACACAAGCAGTTAGGAGTGGTTTCTGCTCTTTCAGAGGCCCTGAGTTTGATCTTCAGGACCCACATTAGGCGGGTCACAACCCCCTGTAACTCTAGCTTCAGGGGATCTGATGCCCTCTTGTGGCCTCCAAGGGCACCTGAACTCAAGTGGTGCGTGCGCCCCCTCCAGATCATTGTTTCGTGTTATTGTTATAACTGTGGTCTCTTTTGCCTCATTCCATCCCTAACCTCATTGTCATTTTAAAGTATTTTATTTGTTTATGTGCATGTGTGCAGATGCCCTTTGAGGCCATAAGAGGATGTTAGAACCTTAAGAGCTGGAGTAACAGGCAGTTAGGAGCCACCCAGCATGGGTTCTAGGAGCTGAACTCAGGTTCTTGGCAAGAGTAGCAAGTGTTTTTAATCACTGGACCCTCTCTCCAGCTCCCAAATAATATATGATAATTACAATAACTACAATAATAATATCATGGGAACTTTGTGTTGACTTCCTATTGTGGTTGGTTTTAATGCCACACATTGGAATAGAGTAGGCGTTTAAAAGATAACCCAGAAAACTACTCTTTAAAACATGGGAAAAGATTGACCATGACCTGTTGAGTTTGCTTTCCCAAATATGAAAGGTCTTTGAGAATTTCTCATAGCTCTACCTTGCAGAAAGCTCTGCTCTTTATAGGAGGTGGGAATTAATTCTCTAATATACAAGGCTAGCAGTAACCAGCAGTAGCTGAAGCAAAGGAGTGAGTATCTGTAAGAATCTCCCTCTCTTCCTTGTAGCCGTGGATCTGAATCTTCCCAGAGGCACCAGGAAGCTCTGTGGTTGGCAGTTGGCCATAGGCACTCTTCCCAAATGATTTCAATAGGCTGCTGGCTTTTGTTTTATTAAGTATTTTTTCATCACTCTTAAGACTTTCCAAAGAAAAGGATCACCACATTATTTTTTATTGTGATTTTTGGAATAATTTTACAGATGTGGAAAAGAGAAGGGCAGGCTGCCCCAGTTCTCTCTGCTCCTAGATATCAAAGGCCTATGGTCTGGCTCCTCACTTGGGACTTTGCTTGGGGAAATGGCAAAGGCTTTCCCAGCTTCAGCCTTGGAAAGTCTCTGATTCTCCCAGAGGAAGGGTGCCTGAAGTGACATCTCCGGAGATGACAGCTGGTGCCAGTGGTGATGGGGTGGGTGGCTGTGAACAATGAGCACATGATTAGAGCTGGGGCAGCCTTCTGGAACCAGGGCCCAGCCTGTGTCAGACATCCCTAAACAACTGTGGGTGTCTGCAGTGGGAAAATTCATCCTTACTTAAATTTTATAATCTTTCAGGGAAGCAATATCTCTGAATGTGACCAAAACACAAGGTGGGGAAGCAATGGACAAATGCTTTTAAACAATTTTCAAAAAGTAGAGTTCTTGAGGTTTCAATATGTATCATGCACATTAAGAATACTTGATTTGTCATTTTTCTAGAACTATATTTTTGAAATATTGTATGTAATAAATTATTTTAGTATTGGAACACTGTGTGTGTGTGTGCGATGCACATACACTAACTATATTGAAAAACTTCCAGAAATAACCAGCATTGAAGAGATGGCTCAGTGGGGCCAATGTTCGCTGCACAAAACTGGAGAATGAGCTTGGTGCCCTGGCACCCATGCAAATCTGAGAATGATGTGTGTGCCGTCAAGCACTTCTGTTGTGAAATGACATGGGTGGCAGAGACTGGAGAGTTCCAGAACCTTGTGGGCCAGCTAGCCTGATGTATTTAGAATGAGCAACAAAAAAGAGACCCTGCCTCACAAGATGGAAGACAACCTCAGGTGTCTTCTGGTGGCCACATATGCACAGTAGTTTGTGTGCACCCACACTCACAAACATAAACATATACTTAACTGAATCCTTCTCCTCTGACTTTCAATAGTATATATTTTACTGTTGCCTTTAATCAGTGCAATGTAAAGCGAGTTAGTTTTTTTTTTTTAATACAGTGTTTATACTGTTTTCCTAATGCCAAAGGAAACAAAAGAGTTTTTTTTTGTTTTTTTTGGAAACAAACAGCTTTAACTTCTTTTCAAATGGGAAAATGTTAACAGTGAAAAGAGATTAAATATAACTAACATACTAATTGTGACAGTGACCCTATGTTTTGTAAGAGGGTTAATGGTGGTTAGAGTTGGCACTCTGGATGGCACAGTGCTGTGGATTTTCTTGCTCCATAATGTCCTCCTTCAGGTGGGTGTCTGCAGAAGTCCCTGAGATACTTCTTGAACATCAGGGTTATCCCATTGGTCCCTGTATTCCCAGCAATAACACAGTCCACAACTGAGTAGACAGTAATATTTGCCAAAGTACCAATTAATTTATGTTTTGGGTTATCACATTCACTCACTCAGTGTTTATTGAATCGTGCCTGGCTTTGGAATGAGTTAGAGAGCTTTAGTTTCTGTCTTAGAGGCATCCATACACCAGAGTCTAGGAACTCAAGAGCTAGTAGCCGAGTGGCATTTCTTCTTCAATGATGTCCTCACAAGCCATGTCTGTAGCACCTCCTTTATGGAAAATACTCGAACAAAATGAGCTTAGCAAAGTATCTTTCTCTTTTGGCTACTGTTGCTGGTCTCACAGGTGGGATATTGTCTAACTTTGGCCATTCTTTTCCTGGTCTGAAGCTAATAAATTAAATATCTCTTTTCTTCTAGGACACATTCTCTTAAGGATGTGGCTATCATCTGCTCCCAGCTTCATTGGCAAGGTTCATATGTAGTGGAAGAAAATGGCATGTCCATGTTAGAGATAAGTAGAGGAGACAGAGGATTAGTAATGTTCAAGTCCTATGGACAGATCACTACTGAGCTACAGTCTGCCCTCAAGGATTGTCATTGTAACAGTAGAGGTCTTAGGATGAGGTTTTTCACATTGAGGTCTGTCACTGGCAGCCACACAACCTCAGGCCTCTGTAAGAAGTGTTGATGGAAGAAATAGAGGAAAGTGCAAATAACTCAATAACTTTCTTGAGCTACAGGCTTTAATCATAAGGATAAGATGGGAGAATCACAGGAGAATGAAAAGAACACTTCTGGGAGGCAAGGGAGAGACAGTGCACTTGGGTGGAAAATGAAATACCATTGGGACAGTAGGGGCAGGAACGGGAAAATAGATTGACTTAGAGTCCAAGAGCATTTGGAATCTATTCTCTGAGCATAACTGAGAAGCCATGAACACATTTTAAAACGGATCATGATACGGTCTTTTAGAAAGGTAATTTCCCACAAGGGTGGGTTGTTGGGAAGAGGGAAGAATTGAGAGCATCCAAGTCCCTGCCTGCAGTAAACCTGGTGAGGAAGGATGGAGACCTGCTGGAGGGTTTGCAGGGGTGGACTTGGATGGCAGGATGTGCTCTGGGGGATGAAGAGGTTGGAATGTGAGGCAGCACCAAGACATCTCCCCAAGATGGCTAGATCCTGGCCAGAGGCATTACTGACCTAAAGGAGAGCTAAGTTTAAGCTGCAGGGTATGTGAGAGCAGATTCTATTAGGCTTGACAGATCCCCTTGGGACATCTATTCCACTGCAAGAAGCACTTTGCTTCTCAACAGTGGCATCAGCGTTGATGACATGGAGTTAGAAGTCATTGTTAGAGCAATGGGGCCAGCCAGAAAAGGCTGCCCAGAAATTCCCTGGCTAATCTTGTTTACTGCAAGAGCTCTGGAGAATCATAAATAAATAAATAAATAAATAAATAAAGATTCAGTTGTAGTTTAATGTAGCAGACACAAAATATTAGCATTTTACTGATTTCACTGACAATAACAGACAGCGTCGTAAGAACCATGTGGAAGGCTGTGTTGAAAGTTGCCAATGCATCTGTCCACTTGTCTGTAATTTTTCTACTCACACTATAATTTCCTCCTGAGAAGGCCCTTCCATTTGCTTGTTTCATTTTTATTTCATTTTTCCCCTTGGTAGTTCTGCTTACGTTTTTTCCCAAGAACAGGCGTGCTGCTCTGAAAACACTTGGCTGATGGTGGAGAACCTGGAAAATTGGTGGGAGCTGCAGCCTGGCACTTTCTGTACAGCTAGCTACCTTTCGCTTGGACAGGTTCTAAATGTTTTGTTAGGGTTCCAGGTACTGCTTGATTGCTTTCACGAGGGCCAGGCAGACATTTCCCTAGTTACTTTTGGGCTTAGCCACATCAGACAGTTTCCTATTTTTGTTAGTGCATTTATGGAAGTTTTCCATCCCTGTGTGAGCATTTTATCTAACAGTGAAAGAGGCTGGCTGTACAGTCAGAGCGACCAGATACAGCACAACTACTTCTTCCCTTAAAGACCTGGGTGTGAAAGGAAACAGATGCCATTGGGGAAGATAATTCACTTACAGCAAGAGGCCTGGGTTCTCCAGTCAGCTTTATCTGTTAGGAGTTTATGGTCTTAATGTTGCTTAATGTCCTTGGGCTTCAGTTTCTGCATCTGGCAGAAGCTGGCCTCTTGTAGGATTACTCTGAGAACAAATAGCCCACATATGTGAAGTGCTTTGAATTTTTTAGAAAGCCTATGAAAGAATATACAGATGGTCTCCAGCTTACAATTGTTTGACTTAGGATTTTCTTACTGGTATGCAAAAGATGTATCAATACAACCTCTTTTTCCCTTTTGTCCAATATTTAATAAATTACATGAGACAGTCAACTCTTTAGTATAAAAAGGATTTGTAGTAGATATTTTTTTTTTCAAGATAAGGTTAGGCTAAGCTATGATATTCAGTAGGTTAGCCCTATTAAGTGCATTTTTGACAGGGCATTTTGAGTTTATAATGTGTTTATCTGGGCATTACCCCAGCCTAAGTAGAGGAGTGTCTATATATCAGTTTAGCTTAGCCACAACTGTGTGGCAAGCGATCTGTGCCCATTACTCATGGTGAAGATGGAGGAAAAAATAACTCATAGCACACTGCTTGGCACATAGTCGATGTTCAGTAAAAGCACAGTTCTCAGTGTTTCCTTTTTCTTCATGCCTTTTTGCCTCCTTCTTTTTTTATATATTTGCCTAAGATGCCTTTGGCTTTTCTTCATGCACTTGTTTAGAATTTGTTCTAAATGACCTTCAGTTTTCAGAAACAAGATCTCATTACATATTCTGAGATAACTGTGCTTTGGGATAATTAAAAAATGAGAACACTGTCATGTCAGCATGCTTTGGGGATATTTATATCTGGAAATTTTAGAGAACAAACAAGCTAAAAGCTCAACTATTGTAGTCAGAAAGGCCTAGAGCCCTGAGAAGGTTCTAGTTAGGGAAGTATCAGTGGTCAGTTATCTTGTTCTATCCATGTTGGTACCCATCCACCCTCACCCCCGAGTCCCAACAACACTGGTAAAGGGCTAGGCTTGGGCTGTTTTGCTGGTTCAATGCTAATGGAGGCTGGAGCCTGGATAGGGCATATGCTTCTTCAGATGACTTTGGCTTGTTTGAATTTTTAAGATTCTTGTGTTCTCTCTCCCTTGATATCACAGAGTAATATGTGATTTTAATGTTGTCCATTCTCTCAAGCTTTTAAAGCACAGAGGCCTTGTAGTTAATAAGAAAAGATGTTTGCAGTACTCCTCAGTAGGTCAGCTCCCAGGAAGGGGTCTAAGATGGGTCTGGGCAATGTGGAGTAAATGTGGTCTAGGTATCTGATACAACCAAACAAAAATGCCATTAAGAAACTTGCCATATTGAACAATACATACTGACTGGACAGAGTGGAGGCTGGTGATGATGTGTTGTTTCTGTCTCCTGAGGCCTTCTTTCTTTACCCTGTCCCCAATGTAATATGGGGAAATGTAAGCCAACCTCAAACCATACCCAGCTACAGCTGTTTACCTCAAGTGGATTAAGCCTTTATGGGTTAAGTTTTGCTTTCTCAAGAAAGGGAAAATTAAATCCTCTTACATAGAAAAGGGATTTTAAATTTTGACACTTCCAGACAAGGAATGAAATACCTTCTTTAAGATAAGAATAAGTAAGAATGTAGGGATTTGAGTCTGCAAGTCAGCTAGGTCATTGGACACTTCCTTCAATCCTTAGAAACGAGTTCCCTGTGCAGGCAGATTATGAAGGGCTCACTAGCAGCAGAGTTGGGCAGGGCCAAGGGGCCCCTGCCAGCAGAGGCCATGGCTGGCCAAGGCCTCAGTGTGCTTAAGCTGGGAAGTGCTGAGCCCCTGTTTGCACCTTCTAATCCATCCTCCCTCCCTGAGACTTTTTTCCTGAAGTTGAGGAAAATACCTTTAGTGAAGCTCTAGAACTTTCTGGCACACCATTTCCATATTTTCCTGAAATAATTCCACAGGCAAGTGGAGACCATGTCATTGCACCAACACCTATAAGGGAAAAACAACAACAGAACACAGTCACATACACACACATACACACACACACACACACACACAAAATTGCTTGTGCCAAGTGGGACCAAAAGGGAGGGTGTGTTGAAACGGAGCTCCATCAGTTGTAGAGGAAAGCTGGCCAGATAGATGAGTTAATACTAGCACCCGTCTTTCCATTACAACTTAGGACTTACAAATTGTGCCTCATTCTTTTATAAACCAATTAAACATGGACTGTCTGTTCCTGGGAGTGAGCAATATAAGTGAACCTGAAAACATGGCTTATTCATGATACTCTCTCTCATGGCCACAATTCATAGACAAAGAGAAAAGAGCTTCTTCTTGCAAAGACAGTCAGTACTTCACTTTTCCACCAGTGCTTGACCGTACCTGGTGCTTAGCAGGAGCACAGCCTGCCACACAGCAAGTGCCTTGTATGTGACAGAAACAGCACCAGCTATTGTTGAGTGTGTGTTGTTTTCAATCCAGCATTTGACTGTTATTTTTAGGGAAAAAGTAATCTCTGGAAACTGCTTTGGCATATAAGCCTGAATATGTGGTTTACTGATGTTTCTACAACCTAAATTTTGTGTGTTTGTATTGTCTTTATAGCCCCACCCCAGCACTGCTTCCACACAATCAAATGGTCCTGACTTCTTGGTTGTTGATGACATCCTTCTGTCCTACCCAGTCCCAGGCACAGCACAAGAGACGTGGATATCATATGCCTTTGAAAAGTCACTCAGTCTCTCATAGATGTGTGTTTATGTTAGAGCAAGCTCCCATTCAAATCAAATTTACCAGATCCTGGTTGTGTGCACCTATGCAAATCAAGTTTATCCACTGGGTTCTCTTTGTGTGTGCATTTTTGAACACCTGCTGAGTGTGTATATGACAGTCAATTTACAGCCCTGCGATTGTCATCACAGTACCTTGTAGACTATGGACACACCTGATTCTGCCACAATCTCTGAGATGCATAGTTCTTGTCATCTCTATATTACATTAATTAGGGACATTGGGAAAGCATTTCCTAACCTCCCCCAATCATTGAATTTCATATTGTGAAGGATGATTAGATGTAACTTTGAAGATTACCTATTTTATGGTAGAGCTCTGGCAGCTGGACCTCCACCTTCTCTCTTTGGAAAAGATGATACTCAGCTTGTTCACAGACAGGTGGGATCATGTTGAACTGTCGTGCAACAGAATAGGCTTCCTAGGGACAGAAGAGATTGCAACTGAGTTTATGCTGATGAGCGTAAATTGATTCATTTCCATGGGGATGTTCATTTCATTGGGGGTAATTATGGAGCAAGGAAATATGCCAAATACAAAGTTATGGTCATAAATTTCATTGAGAGAAATTTCACTCAATGTGAGAAATTGTTATTCTTTGGAAGGATTAGACTGAGTAAAGTCTGGGGCAAGTTAGTCAGAGCTTGAATTACGGACCATTATAAAGAAGATATTGTTTGCATATGATTTAGTTCTTAAATAAAACTCATACTCAATACTCAGATAAAATTAATCTGTAAGTGGTATGTTATAAGCAGAATAGTTTCCAATAAACTTATTGTAAGAAAGCTAACTACTCTATTCCCATATCTCATTAGCTTTGAAATTCTCTCTGCCCTTTTGCCCATAAAGAACATGTTAAACATGATTTCTATTGGAGATCTGGCCCTTGTGTTTGTTTTAAACTGCTGGGCAACATCCCTCAGCCATCTCCCTGGGGATAGAACAGATCCTCGAATTCCAAAGCCCTGCTATTATGAGAAAAGTCTGCAGAAGATATTGCAGCTTAAATATGATATCTTAAAAGAGAATGATACGGTGCTCAGCAGCCATTAAAACTAAAAATGAACTCACCATGATCTCCATTGCACTCCACCTCGAGGTGCCCCAGTACATTGCCATGCCTTGGTTGATCACGTGTGTCATGGCTCGAACAATTTCTGTGGAAGCCCAAACAGTATTCCATGAACTTTCCTACTTTACAGTCATGTGTTTCCCCTCCTCTCTCCAAAAGCTAGAGATTTAATGTAATTATTTGATTAACGTAATTACTCTTAGGCCGGTGACAATATAAATTTGCAATCAATGGTTTAGGTTCACAGTACTTTAGGTAAGCTGATACTTCATTTTCAGTTTGCAACAGTATTAAAAATGTAATGTCCACCACGGGTTCTTCCTTTGCTTGTATTGCTTGATGGTTCTTGTTCACAAAGTGAGAAGGGAGGGAGAGCGTTTGTTTGCCTGCAGAATGGAGGGTCATAGAGGACGAACAGCCAGTCTCTTCTGTATGGTGGATTTGCAGAGCTGTTCCTTATCCTCAACAGCCATTTAATAGAGATGACTCAATAACTGTGTCTAGCAGTAAGATAAACATATAAAACGCCAAACAAACAGCTGAAGGCACAGGGACTCAAAGCCCACTTTGATACATCCTGTCCCTGACGAATTTGAACTCCACTTTGTTCTAAGACACCCATGTAATTGATTTTACCAGGGCCTGTGCTGGGCCCACCCACTTTACACATTAGCCTCTTCCAGTTTAACGGCACATTTCCTGATCAGGAAGATTAATCCTCTCCCCATGGGGTGGAGCTAAAGTAATCCTCTTGGCACCAGCCAGATGAGCTACAGAACTCAGAGGCAGGAAGAGCCTCACATTCAAACCAGCCAGATCCTCAGACAGCATTTGGTTTCTTTTGCTTCCACAAAGCACGTTAACTACACTTCTAGGATGCCAGATCTTTAGGAATATTTAAAGGGTCAAGGTCTTGAATTTCTTTATGTCCCAATAATACCCATAGATTAAATGTCCTTCAGAACAGAATCCTTGCTCAAGATAGAATTGGGGGAGATACATTTCTTTCTCTCTCTCTCTCTTTCTTTTCCCTGCCCCTTTCCAGTTCTTTCTCTCTTCTATTTTGTTCTTTGAGACAAAGAGTGTCACTGTACAGCCTTGATTGGCCTGCAATTCACCTATGTAGAACAGGCTGCCCTTGAATTTATAGCAATCCTCTGATCTCTGCCTCTTGGGTGCTGTGATTACAGATGCATGTCTCTTTACCTGGTTTGGGGTAGATGTAATCTCATTTATACTTAAGTTGATGGGAGCAGGATTTAGATCAAGAGAGCCAAGGTTAGGGTCTTAGCACCTTATTTGGCTTACACGTGCTATTTTAAGGTTCCCTTTGTTTGTTCTGAAGATGGGGATGCTTTTATTCCTTGTTGACTAACAAAGAATTTGGCTTATTAGCCAAACACTTTTTCCTGTGATCAGTATCTAATCCCAGCACCTAACTGTGTTTATTTATCCCTTGTGAAATAGATGTGACAAAAATGCTAAGGAACCTTTCCCTTCTTCTTTAAAGAGCACAGAGATGGAGATGAGCAAGGTTCCTGGAAGGTGAAGCCATTTTTTGCATCATTGCCTTAGATCAACCACCTCCATCATTGCAACAAGTCCCTTCCTCTTCATCTCCTGTTTCCTCCAGAGCTGGGAGTTCATCCAGTCAGCATGTTCATTGGCACCTGCTGTCCTGGGAGCTGGACATGCTGAGGTGTGCCAAGCATGTCAGGAAAGCTGAAGAGGTTCACAGAGAGCAAGCTGAACTAGAAGACTCCCCTACCTGTCCTCCACACAGGGTGAAGAACACAGAGCAGCCAGGTGGCCAGGCCATGGGAAGTTCCCTAAGCCTCGACCAGAACAGAGGGTGGAGGGGACCTTGTTACTCTGAGAAGGCTCAATCATTTATGTGTTGAACACATTTAGCGCGGATGCCTGATATTTGTCATGAACTGAATCCTGGATTCATCTGTTAGTAAAATGAAATTCCTAGACTTGGAGAGTTTAAGGTTTAGATGGCAAGGGCAAATAAATAAAGCAGGGATTATAAAATGCCAAGTGTTGTAGGAAAACATAAAGAGGTCTAGGTAGGAAATGAAAGGGAAGGTCCATTGAGTTAGGGCTAGGAATGCCTCATTTGAGAATTCTGAAGAATTAAAATGAGGAAATCATGTGACCCATAGGAGAATAACATTCTTAGACAGTGGAACAGCATGTGTAGGGCCCTGAAAGTAAGACTCAGTGAGTATCAGTGACAGAAACAAAGCCAGGCAGCAGAAACCCAGCACGGAAGGACAGGAGCTTGAGATAAAGCAGGCAGAGGACAAGCCAAACTGTGTGCTTAAAAGGCGAATGGAGCTGTTGCCATTTCAGGCAAGGGAATGAGAGAGACACCTTGTAATCAGTTTGGATCTCAATGCCATCCCTGCCTATCAGTGAACCAGGAAGCCAGGGAGTATGATGCATCTGGGAAGATTCTGCTGCGGTGTTAGAGAGCAGACTGAGTGTGGCACATATGGGCAGGCAGGAATTTAGGCCTTCTCCCAGATACCCGACTGTCCACAGAGAGAAGGACAATGGGAAAGAAAACCAAGGGCTCCTCTCTGCATCTGAGGAGCACCCTGATGCTATGGGCGAGCCTGGGGTGGGTGCTGAGTTGATGAGTATGAAGACCTGAGATAATGAGTAGCCCCTGCTGGACACTGGTTTGTTGAGTGCAGCTTACTGACTGTGCTAAGCCATAGTGTGGAAGTCTGAAGAGAAAAAGGTTTCATTGCCAGCATGAGGTCACAGAGAGGACCCTGTGCAGTCAGCTGACTGGTCAGGAGCCAGCGGGGAGGGACATTTGAGAGCCAAGAACACAGGGTGCTTCATGAGGAGGACTGTGGGGTGGAACACAGGGGACAATCACGTCAGAGGCTGTAGATGGTGTCTGCTGGACACAGACACACAACAAAGACACACACAGACACACAGAGACAGAGACATACACAGACACACAACAAAGACACACACAGACACACACAGAGACAGAGACACAGACAGACAGACACACACACAGACATACACACACAGACAGACACACAGACACACACAGAGACAGAGACACACACAGATAGACAGAGACACACAGATAGACACACACACAGACATACACACACAGACACACAGACACACACAGAGACAGAGACACACACAGACACACACAGATAGACAGAGACACACAGATAGACACACACAGAGACATACACACACAGACACACACACAGACACACACAGACACACACAGAGACAGAGACACACACAGATAGACAGAGACACACAGATAGACAGACACACACACAGACACACAGACAGCACACACACACACAGACACACACACAGATAGACAGAGACACACAGATAGACACACACACAGACATACACACACAGACACACACAGACACACAGAGACAGAGACACACACAGACAGAGACACACAGATAGACAGACACACAGACACACAGACAGCACACACACACAGACACACACACAGATAGACAGAGACACACAGATAGACACACACACAGACATACACACACAGACACACACAGACACACAGAGACAGAGACACACACAGACAGAGACACACAGATAGACAGACACACACACAGACACACAGACAGCCACACACACACAGACACACACACAGACACACACAGACTCACACACAGACACATACACAGACACAGACATACAGACACACACACAGACACACACAGAGACAGAGACACACACAGACACACACAGAGACAGAGACACACAGATAGACACACACACAGACACACAGGCAGACATACACACACAGACACACACAGAGACAGAGACACACAGATAGACACACACACAGACATACACACAGACACACACAGAGACATACACAGACAGACAGACACACAAACTGCAGACCATGAGAGCCATTTTGGTGTCATTGTGAGGGCCCAAGGCCAGGCTGGAGTGATGGAAAGATGGAAGGCAGGCGGGTTTGGAGACAGCCTGTACCGAGTCAACAGGTTTTCACATGAAGGGATCAGAGAGAACAGTAATTCAGGGACGATGCTCAGGGTGAGGTTTATTTAAAGACAGAGAAGTGAGAGTATCTGGGTGCCATGGGGATGATGACCTAGAAAGAGAGGTCCACTGCTGAGGCCCATTGCGAGTCTGGGAAGGGAGGGAGAACACTGGGGTGAGGGGGAGGTAGGGTGCTCGGGAGTAGGGGACACCTGCCAAGAGCAGGGACAGCTGAGTCCTGGGTCGGTGGAACTCAGTGGGGCGTGTGGTCTTGTCTGGTGACTTTTTTCAATAGACTGTTACGCAGGGAGAAGAGTGGGTGTGAGCGGCGAGGCAGAGGCGCACAGGCCTTCATGCTGCCCACACCTTCTCTCTGTGTGCGTGGGTCGGCAAGGAGGAATTGGGGAAAGAGGTTCGGGAGTTCTTGTCTGTGCAGGAGGCTCATCATCCAAATAGAACTCGTAGGAGAATTAAATAGTAGGTTAAATTCCCATAGCATTTATTTATATATTTGTTTATTTTTAAAGAGAAAAATTATTCCCGGTTTAGCTTGCCAACGGGAAATTACCTTATTGGTGGCTCAGGTGTTTTTTTTTTTTTTTTTTTTTTTATTTTTTTTAACATGGTGCTAACTTGTAAAGACACTAGAGGGCAGCATTGTTGAAAGAAAAAAATCCTGACACTAAAACTGTTTTGCTTGTGAAAAATGGAAATGTATTTTTTCCGCATGGTAGAGAAATTTAAGTGTAAGATTTTAAAATAAAATTGATTCCATTATTTATGAATTTGGTCTCTCTCTCTCTGTATGTGTGTTGGTGGGGGGTAAGTTCATGAGCCATGGTAGTTTGTGGTTGTCATAGATCACAAGTGGGTTCTCCTCTTTGAACATGTGTGAGTCCCAGAGATGAACTCACAGTAGGCGCCTTTACCGGCTGAACCACCTGACAGTCTATGGAAATACATGTAAAGACTTATTCTATCACAGTGTTGATTCTGAGTGCAGAGAGGACACTAGATTGAGTATTTAGGGTGCTGCACTCACGGGGCTCTGAGAAAGAACACTGGCGAATGTGGTGAGGCCAGCTCCCCGTGGACTGATCCTGGCTCTCCTGCACATGCTCTCAGCAGCCTCAACTCCTGCTGTTCTAAGATCTGCTGAACCCTAGACACAACCTCACCTCCCGTACCAGCTTTAAGGCTTAGCATTAAAAGCTGCCCATGCGAACGAAGACTCTACCTAGGGTCTATTATAATAGTTGGCTGAGGTTCTGTCATGAATATTTTAGAAACCTGGCCTGGTTCATTCAAGAACCTCTTCACTTACTCATGCCTCTGGTTTCAAGGTGCAGTTCCTAGGTCAGCAGCTGCAGCAGCAGTCGGGAACTTATTATACATGCACAGCCTCGAGGCCTAGCTCAAGATTAATGGACTGCAGTCCCTCTGCCATCCTGAAGTCTGAGCACCACTCACTGTATCCTTCCCAAGCCATGTCAATGACAAAGTCACCCATGCTTCCTCCTCCCTTATCTGTGTCCATCTAAGCAAATGCTTCTCTTAACCTTTACCGTAGTTATTTGCCTTAGTACTTGTGCAATAGTAAGATGGACATATATGCACATCCATAGAGGTTGACATGAGCCAGATCACTGGAAAATCTGATAAAAAACAGAGTTCTAGATCTTAGCTTTTGTTACTGAGACTTTGTGGCCCCCCACTCCCTCCCTCCCCCCACTCCCTCCCTCTTCACTTTCTCTCTCTTCTGAGTAGACTCTCTCTATGTAGCTCAACCTAGTCTAGAACTTGCTAGATAGTCCAGGCTGCCTTGAAATTTACAATCCTCCTGCCTCAGTTTCCTGGGCACTTGGATTAACACTTAACAATCCATATTAACACACAATAATGTGTGTATGTTGTTTGAAAGTTTGAGGAAAGCTATCCAAATGGTCCCAAGACTTTGTTAGATCCTCTCAATCTTCCTCAGGTTGAAACTTTATTCTTCAACCTGGTGATTCTCCCTGGGGTTCCCAGACCACGTGGAGCTAGCCTTACTAGGGTCTGAAGCTCAGCTTTGCTCTCTTAGGTGCCTTATTTCCACTTATAAAATTACAATGATACTGACCCTGTGGAGTTTGTTCACAGCTGGTGCAGATCACACATGTCGATGCTTGGGACTCTGAAGCACCCACATGAGCTGCATAGCCACCCAGTAGAATGTGGCCTCAGTTCCTTCTCAAAGACACCTAACTCTCACATTTTAACACATTCTTCTTTCAGTTCAGTAATGTAGTTCATCTGTGCTTCAAATGTGCATTGCGTGCCAAAGGAACTGATATTTTAAGTGGAAAGTTTTGGATGATAAATATTTTAATTTTGAAATCAGACCTCCCATAAAGCTTGATAGCTTACAAACCTGCCTCTAACGCCTTCTGATAAATAAGAAATGGCCTCCACATCTTGAAAGTTGTGAGCAGATACTAAGGTTATATGGGCAATGGAACATGAGAACTAAGGACATAGATGTGCAGAAATTAGTGTTTAGGTGGAACATAGTTATTCAGATGGATCTGGACATAGAGACCCAGGATCAGGCCAGAAGTCTGCGCCACCATGGACTGCAGTTTTTTTTTTTTTTTTTTTTTTTTTAACTGTAAGTGAGGAAACAGACTGGGAGTACATTGTTTTTAAAATGACTAAAAGCTGGAATATTATGCTTGCAAAGTGCTGAGAGAAATTCAAACTCACTGTACCTAGTATGTAAAATTTTCTATATTTCCCAAGTTTTACATAAATGTGTAGTATGTCTTTATGTTTTTTTTTTATAAAGAAAACATCACCCAGGAAAGGCACCATTTCCAACACTAACGTGTCACCAGTTTAACTAAATGCTGCTTCCTAGAACTAGGATGTGATTGAATATGGTCAATGTGATATGGCCTAATTCTATGTTATGTCAGAGGCTCCTCCATTTGAGCCAGCAGGTTAAAGGTTTTGTTGAATTTTTCAGCTTTCCCCAGATCTACACCTGTTTACAAACATACACTATAGGGCAGTATCTATTCTGAGGAAAAGTATGCATCTTTGTTCTGAGTTTAGGTCTAAAGACTAGAAAGGTGAGGGAGAGGGTAATGAGTGATGAGGAAGGACCCAAGGGCAGAGGTGTGAAAGAGGATGGAAATCCATTCTTTTCTTCTATTTTTAACTTGGTCACAAGACTATTGTTCTTTTCGTTTGTGCAGAGTGTGTGAATTGAAGTAGCAAGAGTCATATTGCGTTCCAAAAGAATCCAACATGTGTTAGTCCTTCCAGGAGTGAATGTGAGCTTTCCTTTTAATTCCACTGTTAGTGCAGTAGAAGGCAGATGTGAATAGTCACTGGATATACTTGGTGCATTGACCAACCTAGAAAAATGATTTAAAAAAAACAAACAAACAAACAATTGTTTGTGAAGAGGATTTTTGGTAGCCTAATTTTTTTTCTTCTGCTTGAAATTACCTTGACTCATTTTATTAAAATGTTAATACATACATAGTTGTATGGCTATAAATAAGATAAAGTATGATTTTAACGAAAGAGGCAAGACTTAAGGAGATGCTAATCCTAGCATCCATGCAAGGACTTCAGTTTCATCGGAGTTGTTATGAACACTGGCAGAAAATCTAAGTCTAGACTCAGACACAATTTTTATTTCAAGTCAGTTATTTTATTTCTCTAGCTTTAGTTATTTTCTTTTTAAACCCCAGAGGCCACTGCTGGTGGTTTCTTTACAGCTTTGAGATTTCCCCTTGGTTTGTATGAGTTCATCATTTTCTAGACTACAGAGTTGCCTCTGCCTCTCAGTTCAGAGGCTAGCGTTAGAAGGCCATTTTTTCTCTCCTTGGTTTGTATGAGTTCATCATTTTCTAGACTACAGAGTTGCCTCTGCCTCTCAGTTCAGAGGCTAGCGTTAGAAGGCCATTTTTTCTCATTGGAACCTGCTCAGAAGTACGGGGAGGTGTGCTCAATACACCTATTATTGTCTATCCCAGGAGAATCTGGCTCCACCTTACAGGATCCACCAGGATTCAGAAGGCCCTGATATCTTAGACTTATATCTAGATCTTGCTAGATTTCAGTTTCTTTGGTGCACAAGAACAGATTGATAAACAGTGTGTAATCTTTATAATGACTGTTTAACTCAGTAATATTTTACCCTCATTTTATTGATGCAGAACCAGGGATGCATAAGAAAAGCAAAGTCACTTGGGCAGGGTTCCAGTATTCAGCTTTGACATTCTAGAGCTTAACATCTTCAAGGATAGTGAGCTGTCCATCCTGTGGTCCTCAGTCTCTGCTCTGATAACCTGTGCTTTTCTCTGAACTGAGATACTTTGAAGTGAGTCTTACCTATTGTCTGAATGTAATTCTGAGTTTCATTCTGATTCTGACATATGAATGTTATTGAAATACACATTTTCAGCCTTACTTTTAAAAATATTTTAGGTGTATAAGTGTTTTGCCTGTGTGTATGTCTGTGTACCACATTTCTTCTGCTTGAAATTACCTCGACTCATTTTATTAAAATGTTAATGCATACATAGTTGTATGGCTATAAATAAGGTGCTGGAGTAAGCTGGAAGAGGGCACTGGATCCCCTGACACTGCAGTTACAGAGGGTTATGAGCCATTGGAATCAAACCCAGGTCCACTGGAAGGGCAGCAAGTGCAGCCATCTCTCCAGCCCCCCTTCAACCTTTTAGTTCAAGCCCTAAGGCTTTGAGAAAAAAAAAAAAAAAAAGCAGTTGCTATTTAGTATTGCTGAGTTTTTAGTCTGTAGGACATAGGGCATTAGGATAAGAAAACTGGGTCATTTGAATCCCATCCACACCTTGAAAAAGCATCGGTTTACAGAGGTTGGAGACGCAATTTACTGGGATTTGTGTTCTGTGGTAAAGGATAAATGTTTCTTATTCTAAACGCTGGGGAAAAGAAGTGTTTAAGACCTGAGAATGTTTTTGGACTTTTGGATATTTACATATATATAATCTTGGCATTGGACCCAAGTCTAAGTGCAAAATTCATTTATAGCTCATATATACTTCACATACAAAGATAAAGATAATTTCATAATCTGTATATTTATATTATTTTGTAATATATAATATCTCTATATTAATATCTGTCATATTTAATAAATTGACAAATATGCTTTATGTATTACATAATATCTAATAAATGCCAATAAATAAAACAAATGTTTATTGTATTTAATAATTATTAATATTGGATAAATAATACATAAACATGAATACATATTGTATTTAAAAATAATATTTATTTATCATTTTCAAGACAGGGCTTCTTTGTGTAGCCCTGATTATCCTGAAACTCCCTCTGTAGGCCAGGCTGACTGCAAACTCAGAGATGGGCCTGACTCTGGCTCCTGAGTGCTGGGATTAAAGGTGTGCATCACCAGCTCTGGCCTGTTTTGTACATTATTTGAAATGTACCTATATTTTTACTGTGACCTATCCCAGGAGATCAAGTGTGGAATTTTTTATTTATGGTATCATGCCAGTGCTGAAACAAGTTTGGATTTTGAAACGTTTCTGATTTTAAGTGTTTGGATTAGGGATTTCTTTTTCTTTTGTCTTTTGAGACAGGGCTTTTCTGTGTAACTCTGGCTATTATGGAACTTGCTCTTAGACCAAGCTGGGCTCCAGCTCACAGAGATTATCCTGCCTCTGTCTTCCGAGTGCTGGGAAGGGATGTTAACCCACCTGCGAGTAGCCCATCTGTCCCATGTACTTATCACATAAGTTCGAACTGATTAAAGTCCTAGGACTAAGAATCCCACTTGTGAAACTTGTAGATAAGAGATGCTCCCCGGAGAAAGAGGCTGCCTGTGCTGTGACTTTTCTGGACAAACAGGCTATCCTGGGAGCTCTGCTCCTTCCTAGAATACCTCTTTCTAGAGAGGGAGGCTCTGTGAAGCTGTGTATTTTTAATGTTATTTCTTCTGTCATCAGACACCTCCTCTTTAGTCCTAGCAAGAGAGAGTGACTTTACCTGTAGAGAATGCTTAAGGCAAAGACATAGCTCACCTGTTGTCTTTCTTTCTTTCCTTCCTTCCTTTCTCTCTCTTTTTCTATCTCTTCCTTTCTTCTTCCTTTCTTCTTAAGTAATTTATTTTTTATGCATACAAGTATTTTGTCTGCATGTAAGTGTGTGCACTATAGAAGCCTGGTACCCTGGAAACCAGAAAGGAGCATCAGGTCACCTGGAATTGAAGTTGTAGATTGCCATATCTCCAGTCCCAGAATACAGCTTTCTTATCTTTCAGTTCTCCTCCTGACTCATAGTTTCTCTGTAATAATTTTATTATCAATCTGGTCCTTCCAACTTCTCCTCTAGACTTGTTGTCTGCTGATGCTCTCTAAGATATAATTATGTAGAATATGGATTAAAAAAATGTACTTTCCCCATCAACACAAGCTTAAACAGAAACTGACAATTTCCTAATAAAACCTGGTGATTTCAAGTAATTAGATTCTAATTCCCACATTTAGTTAGCACTAAATGTTGGTAACTAAAGGGACATGTCCTGTCCCAATAAAAGAGAGATAGTATTATTCTTGATCAATATAAAATGCAAAGAAATTATTTAATATGTCATATTATTTAGAATTAATGAACAATAGAACAAAATTCAATTAACTAAAATTTGTTGGGAGCAAGACAATGGATAGATAAGATTCAAGAAACAAGCCCCAGTGAACTTAAACTCCGGGATTGTGACATTTTTCTGGATAAGAGGCCTGTCTGTGAAGCCACACCTTTTCTAATCCGTAGGTGAAGGGAAGGTGATTCTCTACACATGCTAGGATTTCCTTTGACAGTGTAACTGAAGTCAACTTGTAATAAAGGAACTTTCATAGTTTGGACATGGCTGTACTGGTTAGGTTTTCTGCCGACTTGAGGCAAGCTAAAGTCATCCGAGAGGAGAGAAGTTCAGTTGAGAAAATTCCTTTATCAGATTGGCCTATGGATAGGTCTGTGTCGCATTTTCTTGATTGATGATTGATGTGGGAGGGCCCATCCCACTGAGGATGCTGCCACACCTGAGCAAATAATCCTGAATTGTCTAGAAAAGCAAGATGAGTAAGCAAATAAGCAGTGTTCCTCCATGTTCTCAGCTTCAGTTTCCGCTTCTGGGTTCCTGTTTTGAGTGCTTCCCCTGGCTTCCCTCAGTGATGGATTGTAGCTCCTTTCCTCTTCAAATTGCTTTGGTTATAATGTTAGTCAGAGCAATAGAAAGCAAATCAAGGTGACAGGCCTTTCCCTGATCTGGCAGTATCCTCCTGACATAAAAAAAATTAAAACATGAAAAGAGATATTTTTTTTCTACTAAATTTTGAAGTTTTATACTTGTCATGTTTCTGACCTATAAGTTATGTTTGTGTATAGATGGTGCAAAATAAGGACTAGTGTCATTTATTATATTTTTTTGCCACAGAAAATAGCCATTTCCCCTGAGTATTTATTAAGATTTATTTATTTATTTATTGCCAACTTGAGGCAAGGTAGGATCATCTGGGAAGGGAAACTTCAATTGAGAAAATGCCTCCATCAGATTGTCCTGTAGGTAAGTCTGTGGGGGCATCTTCTTGTTTAATTATTGGTGTGGGAAGATCAAGCCCATGTTCAGTTATTGAGTGGTGTGATGGATGCCTAACCATGTGACATTGTGATAACGCATTATCATCTACAAATGTGTCATAGCTCTTCTGGGATACATGCAGCCCACAGGCTCCAGGTTGGACAGACCGGCTCCTTGTCATTTTTTTTTTTTTTTAAATCTTCTAGACCACATTACTATGGGTAAAGCTTTATTCTTGCTAATGTCAGTTTCCGGCATCTCCATGGGTTGAGTATCCCTCATGGGAATGTTTGTATCCCACTGTTTCAAACTGCAAATTTTTCAATTTGGAGATTTGGATCCAGTATTCAGAAAGTTTTGGATTTTGGAGCATTCTGGATTTCTGTTTAGGTAAGGGGGGGAAGGATATTCACGCTGCATCCTGCCATCAGTTCCTCCCTTAGTCAAGAGGAGTTACTCAGGTTTTATAGTGAGTGCTGAGAGCTGATAGGGCCACTTCGTCACTTTTTTCATGATTATCATCAACTATCTGACAAAAAGCAACGTAAGGTGAGAATAGCTTATTCAGCTCATGAGGGGACAGTCCTCATCACATGGATGCCATGAAGGTGGGAGCATCTCCTGACTGTGGTACAGAGAGTGCCCCTGCACCTAGGCAGATTAGGAAGCAGAGGGGGGACAGGAACCTCAAGCTTGCTTCCTAGAGACCCAGCTCCTCTAGGTGGCCCCACCCCCTAGAGGTTCCATAACTTTCTACAAGAGTGCGGTCAGATGAGGACCGAGTGTTCAAACACGTGAGCCTACAGGAAACTTTTACACTGAAGACACAGCATCGGTCTTTCTCTTCCCGCTACTCATCTTCCGGTGTCCTCTAGGCTCTTCTTGAGTCTTTAATTTTCTTACGAATGCTTAATTTGCTTATCATATTAATTTTTGAATGGTAGATTTGGCTGGAATAAATCTATTTTAGCAGAATGGACAAGTTGAAGACTAAGCTTTCTTGTTCAAAGTCTTGGTATGTATTTCCACTCTGTCTCCTATACATGTGCCATCTTTATAACATTACAGATTTAAGATTTATGAAGCTTAATACAATTTTTATATAGTTCTTGCACATTAAGAAAACTATACTTGATGGGTTTTTCTTTTCTTCTCTCAAGGTATTTTTTTTCTCTTCCTCTTCCTTTTTCTTTTCCCTTTTCCCTCCCTTCAATTGCTCTCAGTTTTTCCCAAATAAATTCCCCAGGCCTCTTGTTTTTCAGCTCATCTCTTTGCCCGTGTATTTCTGTATGGAAAGTTAGAAGCTGATAGAGGAAAACAGCCCTGGAGAGGGACATGTATGTTTACTAGAGAAGCTCGTGTATTAAAACTTGTTTTTCTAACACTAGCATTCTGTAGTGGGAATCAGGCACTATTCACCTTGACCTGGAGGTGTGGCCTTTAGACCTTGGGGACACATGTACAGGGCATGGCCAAGCCAGTCTAAGATCAGGTGCATGCTCAGTCTGTTCTTCCTATTTGTGCCTTTGAACTCTTGGAAAGAGGACCAGACCCACCCTTGCCTCTGTGAATTGATCTATGGTCTAATCTCTTATACCAGTGATTTTTTTCATATAAGCTCCTTAATATTAATCTTTTTATATAATCAGTTGCTAGTGATTAATACCTACTATAGCATTCTGTGTTGAGAATGAATCTGTGCACCTTGGAAGTCAAAAGCTGACAGTGGGATGCTTGCTGTAGGGTGTGTTCCTGGATGGAAGATTATCTAATTTCTTTTGGAGCCTCAGATATTGTGGTTCATGCTAGTAGTATATTTGTGCATGCTCCATTAAGTCCCTATCATAAAATGTGGGCAAGACAATTTCCAAATTTCCAAAGCCAGTGGTCCCAGTTGTTCATCACTGTCATAGATAATTTCCCATGAACATCTGAGTTTGAATAACTTGATATTTTCCAAAGGAATGGACCAGAATATATAATCTACAAAATGTATAAAGAAACAAATCAAGTTAAATGGCTGTGTGTATTTATTTCATAAAACCAATCTATTATAATTTCAGAGTAGCTACATAAAACCGTCTTGTATATTGGAAAAAATGATGACAGAAGTCATTCTGGTATAGCACAACCATAAATAGCAATGAAGAAAAATATAGAAGTTATTAATTTAGGTTAACTATAATATTGAAAAGATCTAAACATGAGATTGTTAAGAATGATTAGCTTTTTTTTCTCACCTTCTTGAGCACCGAGTTGTAGCTTTTCTTATGAAGGAATAGGGTTTCTTCTATCCTTTGGGTGAATTGATTAGAAGTTTTCCCTCTATGTGTATGGGGGTTAGGCTATCAAAAACTTAGTTGAATATATCCTTAAAACTAATAGATATTGATCCATGCTTGTCACTGGATGGTTTTTCCAACATGCTATTGAGGATTAACCTTTCCCCGAAAACTCCATGCTATCTTTAAGGTGGTTTCTCTTGTACCATTATCTAGTTCCTATAGCAGCTGAGGGGGTTGTGTCTGAACATTTTCAGCATAGTTTTTTGGCTCATCATTCTAAACAAAACTTTGAGCTGTCTTCTGAGTGGGCTGCTTCAGTGACATGAACCAATGACTTGGACAAAGGGGAGTGGCAGAGAGATTGGCTTACAGTCTAGAACTATCCTGCAACTGATGGCCAATTAAGGGAGAGGTAGCCAGGCTTCCAGTGATTCAGTCTCAGGAAAAGGGCATAACCTGCATGAAAACCTGTGCATCCAAGAAGACAACGTGGCTACTGGGTGGATAACCAACAATTTTCATGAGTATTAGATTGAGTATTATTGGGCACTCCAGGCAGATGGGTACTTAGATCACAGGATATCATAAGAACAGATAAGTGGCTGACTTTATTGCTTGTCTGTTATATGCTGGGAGTTCCCCAGTCTTTTTACATTTATGTTTTTACTATAGTTCTGTGAGACAGTGCTTTGAAGGTATTTCCTCTGAATTGAAATATTGCCTCCCAGAGGGAGGAAGGAAACTCAGAAGACAATATCAACTAAACAAACTTACAAAGCTCAGGAAGTCCTTGAAACTCATATGACTTAAAAAGCCCCTGTAGATACAATATTGGTTAGACCCTGTTCCAATGTTATATATGTAGTAAATGGTTGCTGGGAAGGATGAGACTCATCAACAGAATTGCTTAAAATTTGTGAAGAGAATTCCAGGGATGTAGCTTTTGTGAGTTGTTACTTATGATGGGATGTACTTTCCTATGTTGCAGCTGCTTTTGAATCACTGATGGTCCTCTGAGTAAACCACTACCCATGTTCCTATTACTAACCCAATAAACTCACTGGTTCACCAAACTAGACTTGAGTGGAATAATTTCTTTGTTCTGCCACCAATGCCTTATGTGGTGAGTAGATGTCTCTTCACATTTCCCCAGGGACAGCGACACAGCAGGTGGTGTAGTCAAATGTGTTTGAAGAAATCAAGGCACAGCAGGATGAAGGCTCATTTATACTACTTTTGAATTTTCTCTTCATGCTCAAAGATATGAAGCAGCACATCTTCTTCCTTTTGACTAACATTTGGATTTCATACCCACTCTTTTCATTATATTCTTTGAAACATATAGAGTGACAACAATATTTGAATCGACTGAAGAAACAAGCCTGTGGGCATGTCAAAAGGAAATGTATTGGGAGAAATGCTTGCTAAAGAGTAGATTTTCAAGCATTCATTAAGCTTCTAAAAAATAAATTTAGACATCTCCACCAGTCCTACGTGACACCTACTGTATCTATGCCCATTACCAGTGGAGCTGCTATTTTTATAATTGGGAGCACCTGTCATTTTGTTACAGCTATCCGACTCAGGCCTTTCATTTTCAGTGTTTTAAGTTATATGAATGTCATCCTCATTGGTCAGACAGATAGATGCAGAATCTTGACACATAGCTTCTTATTCTATTATCCTGTCTGGAGCCTTTTATTCAATAACTGTCTGTGTATCTGCTTCTGGGGACAGGCTTTTAACTGTATTTTTAAGGCAGGCTGTCTTGTGGTTGGGAGAATAAAGCAAACAACATCACAGAGGTTGATAAGGCTAGAAAAAATATCGACCCTAATGAAATTTTCTACTGGCAAATCCAGTTTAATGATCCAAGAGAAGCAGCCTTTATTGCCCTTTTAATAGTCTGAGCTTGCTGGCTCTCTGGTCCTGTCATGGGAGATGTCTGGAAGTGAAACTGTCTTAATCTTACTGTCATTAAATCCTTCTCCTCTTATACCCCAGGCAGCTCCTGGCAGCTCCCAATCCATTTTGACTCTCTCTTGCTCATCTACATCTGTCAGGTATCTGGTAACCAAAGAATGTCTTTTAAACAGATGTGATAGAGTAAAGTAATTTTCTCACCCTTTCATCAGTTAAACTATCCGGTAAAGAGTAGCGACTAACCATGTGATACTTTTAATGAAGTGCTTACAGCTGAATCTGTTAAAACATGAGGCTACCACCAGGGTGGCTGGGCAACTTGCAGTGTCGAAGCTGTTATAAGATTGGCCCATCGTGATGATTTGTGCGTAAAGTGAACGAAAGGTCTGTGTATCAGTGGCTTTGGTCTTTGAAGCAAGCAGAGGTCAGGCAGGCTTTTGGAGATGGATTGGGTCATGAGTGCTTTGCCTTTATCGATAGATTAGTTCAGTTGTGGGTTCAGATTTTGAATAGGTGAATTTTGGAAGGTGAGGTTGGTTGCAGGAAGCGGCTCACCATTCTTTGAGAGGTGAAGAGCTTGCTTCTGACCCCTTTCTGTTGATTTCCTCGCCTCCTCCTGGCTACCACAAGGTAAATAGCTTCTTCTTCCATGTCCTTCTGGCATGGCCGGCTAAACGCTCTGAAACGACGACACCAAACCTGTCTTTTCTCCTTTGACTCTCTTTCAGGTGTTCTGTGATGAAAAGGTGACTTGCGTACCTGGTCTCAGTGGGTCTGTCCTGGAGTACCCTGTACTTTATTCCTCATCCCACTCTACGTAATGTCTGCTTACGCTAGGTCTTTCTGAGGGCTTTCCTTCCTATTTGTGACGTTCTGCTCCACCCTCCACTCAAAGATGTCACTTTCTCTCATTTTATCTCCCAGAATCCTCTGCTAAGGTAGGATTTGGTGAGTGTTTTCAATAATAAGGCAGTGCTTCCCCTCCACAATCCATGAAAATGGTCATAAACACAGACAATATTAGACAGCTTCAGCTTTATGACAAGAATGTATGCAAGCTTTCTATTGCATACCATAAGAAAGATTTAAAATGATAATAGTTTCCTTCATAAATCCTCAAGTATGACTGACACAAAGAAAAGTGTCTCTCGTTTACTCTGGCTTGTTCAGCCCCCCTGCTCTTGCACTCACATGTGATGCACACCAACACTTCCTTGCACGGGGAAATGCATGCCTACTCTTGAGGCAGAGGGCCACAAGAATGTGTCGGTGACAGAGAAGGTGTGATATATTGTCCCTCAAAGGAAATAATTTTAATTAGGTACAGGAACTAGTTTGATTGCATCTTTTATGTCCTGAATGTTTGCATATTTTTGCTCCAGATTTATGGAACTGCTTTGCATTAATGTTAAGGATCTTCTAGTACAGGGTATTAAAAATAATAGTTCACACCTACATAGCAGTTATGGTGTTCCTGGCAATGTTCTAAACACTTTGCATATATTAAAGAATTGGTTCCTTAAGACAATTTTATCAAATAGGCAATTATTATTATTTTATACATGTGAAAACTGGAGCACAAGAAAATTGAGTAAATTATTAAAAGAAGCCAGGGAAAGAGATGTTTTTTGGGGCTCCTGGGTAATCTGGGAGAGGGGAGTTTGGGTGCATGAAACTGTCAAAGAATAAACAATACTGTATAAAACAAAACAAAAAGCCAAAACCCCAAAACCAAACCAAAGCCAAGCCCTTTTCACTGGTCAGTGATAAATCAGGCAGTCCCTGCCCAGTTAAGGTCTGGGATACAGAACATAAGCTTCTTGCCCAAGAGAAAGCTACTAGGTGACCTGCTTGCATAGTATTGCCTAGGGAAATGTTTTCCTGAGTTCAGTTGTCCAAGAATTCAGAAGCTACTGAGACAGTGGTCCAAGGGGACTGACTAGTGCCCAGGCTGTTTGCAGATCTTGATGTTGTGCATGTGGTGTTGGTTTGACAGGCACTTAGAATGGTTATGCTGTAAAGCATCCTCAGGTATCCTGGAGGAGAGCCTATGAGGTCAGTGTGCAGCAGAGTTGGCTTCCTTTCAGGGAGGCTCTGTGGGGGTAATGCATGAAGCCGTGAGAGTGAAACATAAGTTTCACTTGAAACAGGAGTGGAGATGTAAGGAATGTGGGGTATCTGCAGAGGAAGCTATAGGTCCTGCACAGTGACAGCCCAAGATGGAGGGCATGTAGGCTACAAATGCCAGGCCATAGGAGTAGAGTTGCCCAAGCCTGTTGGAGCTCATATCACATCAGCACCATGTGTCCTAGGTGCTGGACACAGACATAGAGGAATTACTATTTTCTTTCCTGGAGTTTATTTTGGTGTTGACCACCTTTTTTTCTTTTTTGTTATCCTCTTGCTTTTTCTTTTTCTTTTTTTCCCCCTGAATAGAAATGCCTAATCTATGCAATTGTCTGATGGAATAGTAATGTTAATCAATTAATTAATGCTGTTAGTAATAATGTTCCTTTTGAGTTTTCAAGGGCTCCTAGTTAAGAGACTACTTTGAGTTGCAGCAGAGACTAACTTAGAATTTTGAACAGTGTTAACTTAAGACGCCGAAGACTCTGGAAATGGACTAAGTTCACATGAGATGGGTGTTAGCTATTTGCAGCCAGTGTAGAATATTATAGTTTGAATATGCAATATTTCCTATAGCTCATGGGCTTGTGTTTGGATATTTGTTCCCAGACAGGTGGCAACTGATCATGGGATCGGGGCTAGAAAAATGAGGATTGGCTGTCTGTCTGTTTCCAATCCCAAGGCTGTGATTGGATTCTGATAGCCACAGTCACGTAAGACTGACAACTTACTATCACTGGCACACTTGTTGTATTGCTGTGTGAGTTCTTTCAATCTTTCATTTTTTTCAAAGCAATACATGCACACTTTTTAAATGAATTAATGTTAAAAGGCTTGCAACAGGCTGGAGAGATGGCTCAATGGTTAAGAGCACTGCCTGCTCTTCCAGAGATTTTGAGTTCAATTCCAGCAACTATAGAGTGGCTCACAACCATCATAATGAGATCTGGTACCCTCTTCTGTCCTGTAGGCAGAACACTGTACATCATAAACAAACAAACAAATAAATAAATTTTTAAAAAAACTTGTAATAAGCTGGGTAGCAGTGGCTCACATCTTTTATTCTAGTACTAGGGAGGCAGAAATAGGTGGATCTCTGAGTTGAAGGCCAGCTTGGTATATAGAGCAAGTTTCAGGATAGCCAGGGATACAAGGGGAAACCCTGTCACAAACAGCCAATGAGTGAATGAGTAAATAAATAAATAAAAATGTAACAATTACAAAAGCCTCAGTCCCTTGAACTTTTTTCATGTATCCTAGAAATGAGGTATCTATTTCCTTGTGTTAATATAGTATTTCTCAGTAGTATTTATGGGTTTTTTGGCCCAGTTTTTTGAAACATTGTTGGCTTCCTCTTATATATAGTAATATCTCTCTTATCTTACATATTGCTGGTTTATATATAGCTCTGTTTGGGATTCAATCCATATTTTGCAGGGGTGTGTGTGAATGTGCGTGTGCAGGTGTTCATGCAGGCCAGAAAAGGGTGCTGGATGCAGCATGTGGGTACTGAGACTGAGCCCTGGTCATGTGTAAGAGCAATAGTGATCTTAGTTCTGCAGCCCCTGATGCAGACTGCCTGGAATGCCAAGCGAGTCCAGGCCTTCTGTTCTTGTTTAAGAATAAAAGATGTTGAAACTGTGTTTGAACAGTGCTTTCCAACTACGGTAATTGGCTATATTAATAATTTAAGTGCTTGCAATTTATTTTGTTGGTTTTTTTTCTATAATAATATATGAATCTGTTAGAATTATTCCCTTGGATAATTGTTTTTCTCCCAAGATATTTTATTTTTACATGAGGATAGTATGAATGAATGACTTGGCTGTTTCTGATTTGTATATGAGTGATAGGAGCGATATGGGGTCTTTAGAGTATATATATATAAAATCTCCAGTCAGTGGACCTGTTGCTTCAGTCACTGGAGGGAAAGGCAGGTCTTGACTATAAACTTGGAGGCAAGAAACTTTAATAGTCTATGCTGTCTTCTGAAGAATCGGTTCCTTAGCACCTTAAGCATTGTGTTATGCTGGTCATTTAGGTTCTATTCTGTAGACACTTCAACTCTCAACCAACCTGCCAGCCAGCCAACCAGCTAACCAACCACCAACCAACCAACCAGCCTGCCAGCCAGCCATCCAGCCTGCCAGCCATCCAGCTAACCAACCACCAACCAACCAACCAACCAACCAACCAGCCTGCCAGCCAGCCAACCAGCTAACCAACCACCAACTAACCAACCAGCCTGCCAGCCAGCCAACTAGTTAATCAACCCACCTACCAGCCAACAAACCAACCAACCAGACAACCAAAACTGGACATATCAAGTCATCCGTTTTCTACTTTAATATATATTAAAACATCTGGGTTTTCAGATGTCTATTATTTTCAAATGAACCTTCTATTTCTGCTTGTTTACTGTATGATCTTTAATTTTAGGATGACAAGTAGACACTTACTTTGGTATTCTAAATCCAGAAATTCTCTGACTTTTTTTTTCCAAAGAAGAAAACCAAAAGTAAAGATTCAATGGCTCTCCCACTTTGCCTTGCCATGTGAGTTAATGACCTCCACACTACTAATTCTGCTGGATGAGTCATCTCACCTCACCTTTAAGTAGCATTTGATGCACTGATCTCTTTGTCTTTCTTGAGAGGCTTTCTTTACCTTCTTCTTAGATTAGCAGACTCTTCCCGCCTTCCTAAACTAACAAATGTTGGGCAACTTTAGGGCTAGCTCTTTCTTTCTATATCCCTTTTCTGTTTATTTTACTCTGCATATGATTTTATTAATCCTTAAGATTTTAAACACCATTCACATGCAGACAACTCCCAAATCTACATCTTCTCATGTCAGACCTAGCTCCTGAGCTTCACATTCAGTATCCAGATTTTTCTTTAGCATCTCTGTTTGGCTATCTAATGAACATCTCAACCTCAAGATGATGAACCCAAACCTTCCCTATCATTCTGGCTACACCTGGAATCATCATACCTGTTTAGAGAAGTGACCTCTGGGTCACAACTCCTTTGGTAAATCTGTATCTCCAAAAATACTTATATTATAATTCATAACAGTAGCAAAATTACAGTATGCAGTAGCAATGAAAGCAATTTTATTTGGGAGGGTGTCACCACAGCATGATTGTATTATGTGACTGCAGCATTAGGAAGGCTGAGGACCACCTAAAGTTTACATCCAAACTTTAGAGCATCTCCATCCTTCCAGCTATTGAAGCCTAAAACTTGGACTCTTTCTGTCATACCTATGAATAATTCTTCTTCAGTATGATCCAAGCTCAAACCACTATTGTGCTTCACTGGACAGCAATCTCCTCTGACCATTATCACCTGGATTATTGTGGTCATTTCCTAAGATTATTCCTCACTGGTACATTTGCACCAATAATCTATTCACATTCAGGCTGAGAGATTCTTCTGAAATGCAACCCAACTTACATCACTTCTTGATTGAAAATCCAAAGGGTCCAAGGGGCCTGGCCCTGCTGTCTCTCCATCTTCCATACGTTCTCTCTATATTCTGCTGCAACCTCACCCACATCCTCAAACAAGACAGGCATCTCTCATCCCAAGCCTTCACACTGTTCCTCAGAAGAAATAATCTTTTTATCTTTCTCCTGGTCACGTGACCCCTTCAAGCCATAAGCAAACCTACTCTCCTGTGGTCACTGGAGGCTTTAGATTGTTTCTGTTCTCATGACCCTCTCTTTCATAGCTTTTCCCCTTTCTGTCTACTTCTTAAACTATTTTGCTATCACACTGTTTGTTTCTTACCTCCTCTCCTAGATTAAATCTGTTGCACAATGGTGTGGCTTTTCCTTTGTTTAGAATAGCCTACACATGCTGTGGTGTGTGTGTAGTTGACACACAATGAATAGAAGCTGAGAATGAGCAGGTGGGAGAGCCAGCTTTGGATATGGGTGCTGTACTCTCACATGTTCCTCTTTGGGCTGCCCTGGGTTTCATATGGTGACATTTAAAATATCCTTTTGGTTTTTAAAGAAAAGATCTTGACAGTTCGATCTTTCTCAGGAAGGTAGTGGGGAAATGGGAGGGAGAAACAGAATTGCATCTTTCTTTTCTTAAGATTTTTCTTGGTTTTAATATTCTGTTTTGTTTTAATGTGAATTCTTGTCATAAGTGCTTTCTTTGTTTTATATAAAAACACTCATTTCTAGTTAAGAATTGGGTTTGTTCTATGACAACGCTTTCAGTTTCAAAGCCAATGATGTAATAAACTACATTTGTCCCAATAAATGAATGTTGATGGCACTTTCTTTCCCTTCCTACTGCTCTGTACAAATCCTTGAATCTCCTGGCCCTTAAAACTCACAACCTGGTTTTATTGTATAAGTAATGTATAGCTTATATTTGGATTTTTTTAAAGTTAAGTTTAAAAAGTATTCTTGTTCGTTTTTCATTATTTCTGTCTGATTGGGTCAGTTGAAGTTAGCTAGCCTCATAGATTTTCTTTTTCTTTTTAAAAAAGATTCATTTATTATGTATACAGTATACAGAAAAAGGTACCAGATGTCATCATAGATGGTTGTGAGCCACTATGTGGCTGCTGGGAATTGAACTCAGGACCTCTGGAAGAACAGTCAGTGCTCTGAACCTCTGAGCCATCTCTCCAGCCTGCCTCATAGATTTTCTTTCTGAAATTAAAATTTAGCATGGAGATAGATACACTGGACAGGATGGATATCTTTCAGAAGGCAGAGCTTAAGGTTTTGCAGCATATATTTTCTAGGCTTAAACATTGACAGTTATTCCCCAAAGCAGAAGTGTTTCCACATTCTTGAGGACAGTTTATGGGTGTAATGATAGGTACGAGGAATGCCCACCTGTAATGGATTAAACACTGCAAAGGTGGCCAATTGCACAATTCTGCAATTTGGGAAGGTTTGAATCTTAAGACACACAATACTTTTTTACACTAGTTATCTGGGATATAATGGTATTTTATTATGAAGTAAACACGCTTTATAGAAGTAATGGAAGATCATTTTTTTACATGTGGAATTTTAAGTCAGATAGTTATAAAATTAGGCATTAAAACATATGAAGTTTTTGGAGTAAACATGACTGGTAATGTAATCATTTGGTCTTATTTTTGCATTACCTTTAGCCCTTTATTCCCTAGGCCCCAATGAAATCCCACACTTGTCCCAGAGCTTTTCTGCCCACCCGTAGACATTTTGAAGATAATTTTAAGCATTAAATGTATTCTTTATAGGTTTAATTAACTCTCTAAGTTAGAATTCTTCTCCTTATCCCAACCTGGAGCATGTACAGCCTGGAAGAAGGCGAGAGTAGTTTGGAGTATGCTGGCTTCCTCTGTTTCTCAGCTTTCTGTACCTCTCTTCATCCCTGACTTCAATTCTAGACCCTCTAAGAGGCACTTTGTCATCACCAGAAGGGCAGCACTTAGCTGGCCATGCCATCGAGGCAGATGATCAGCCCAACACTCCATTACTAGATTTTCCAGAAAAAAGTCAGGTCTCAGGTCACTGTGCTTAGAGTGAAGATCCAATGGCCATGAAACTTTCCACCTCAGCCAAGGCTGTGGTCAAGGGCAGCCATCTCTCCTCCTTGCTGGGGTGGATGGCGCTCACAGCATGCGCTTCTTCAGATTTACCTTTCTCAACTGGATCCCTTCTTCCCTGCTCCTGTAAGCTTCATATTCTTATGCTCCAAATTCACAGAACTTTGTAGAGAAGGGGTCAAAGGAAAGCTCCTTTTATAGTAGACTTTCATTCACAAGTGGATTCAGGATATCTCCATCTCTCAGCTCTACCTACAGCAGCTGGTACCAGCAGTCAGGCTGTGTGTTATCAGCTGTTCAAGAGATTTCCAAGAGTCAGCTGGAGGCTGTTTACTGAAAGTCAGAGAAATGGTACCCCAGTGAGGAATGCCTGTCAGCTTCACCCTGCAAGGTTCCCTTAAACTGAACAATAGAGGGACACAGTGACCCTCCTAACCCCGAGGAGCACCTATCAAGTGTTTTTTTACCAAACGTGCTTAGCTCTGTCTAGTCATGAGAAGCAATTAGATAGGCTGAGGTTGGGAGACAATTCTCCAAACAACTCCCAGGGCATTTTGTTAGTTTGGGCAAGGTCACTAAAGTGAAAACAGGGCAGAGAAATCATTTTAGATGAAAAGAGATTGAATCATCATGACAAGACATCCTAGCAACACTGCAGGAGTCTATTTTCCTTCTCTCTCTCCTTGCTTAGTGCTGGGGATTGAAACCAGGGTCTCATGCATGTCAGCCAAATGCTCTGTGCTCAGCTGCATCTCTTTGCCTCATCAACTATGGGATTTTCAGTCAAATCATAGTCCCACTTTCTTCTCAAGAAAAAAACAAAACAAAACAAACAAAAACCAATACAAGCAAATCCCATAAAGGACACTGGATTTTGAACTAGGAATGTGCCTCGAGTGTTAGATTGTGGGAGTATATTGAAATTTCTTTCATCTGACAGTTGCCATCATCACATGAAGACTGCTTTGTAATGGGGATGCCAGAGAAAGTATTCATGGGTGAAATGTTCACTATGAGAAAGAGTGGGCAATGCCCATGGCAGCTTGATACATGTAGAAGAAGCATATCAAATACATTTTTCTGACTTTCCTGTCATTCCTAATTTTCTCAAAAAGTTGGAGGAAGAAAAAAAACCATGGAACCAGTTATCAACCTTTTCCTATAAAAATGTAGAAGTGTGTGTCACTCTATTCTGATATTTTGATTGTATCTTTGGACCTGGCTGAAACTCTGACTTCATCTTATGTATATAAAATCTTAAAAACTTAAACATATATAACAACAATAAGCACCTTGAAATATTTATGCTGGATATTACACTTCACTGGACATTTCCATTTAAATGGATGCAATTCGTCACAATGATGTTGGGAAGAGAATGTGATTTTTCCATTCTTCCTATTTATAAATGGGAATTGCAGGAGTCTAAGCAGCTCATCCAAATCCACAGGGAGCACCTAAGTCCTCCCATGGTATCTTCTTGGCACACCTATAAAATCCAGAACCTTAACAAAACAATTTATTCCTTTTGTACGGGCAAGAGGAGGACTGTGAGGTGTTTGCTAATCCCATTGCCTCTGCATGAGAATGACAGATTAGGGGCTGTGCAGGTTACTGTGCTCACCCCATTAAATGTGCACGCTGTGGAACCCTTAGGGGCAATGTCACTCAGTAATGACCCGCTAAGTTCTGCAGCCCCACCTGTGCCGTACAGAGCACCAGTGTGGGTGTCGTTACTCTCCAGCTCTGTGCATGCTGTTGCAGATCTGCAGGGATGCAACGAGGAACCTACAGAGATGGATTCTCCTGAGAGTGAGTCTACAAGTCCTCAGAATATTGAGTTCAGTCCTGTCACATCTCTAGATGTCTTTCAGAAAGGGAGCTGACATCTCACAGAGGAAGGGCACACGAGTCACACAGAATACTCAGCGGCTGTCTTCACCTGACAGCTGGGGTGAGCAGAAGCGATCTCGCCCGGTCTCTCTCCACCTCGCTTCACTTTCCATCTTTGAAATGAAAAACAGTTTACAGAGAAAAGAGGAAGGAAAAGCCTACTTTTAAGTCCACAAACTAGAAAAAAAAACTTGTGGTCTGCCTTATTTTATTTTATTTTTTTAATTTTTGGATGTACTAGTAGGGGTCGAATCACTTTATTTTTACAACTGAATGAAGATGGAGAGGAAAGGGAGAGAGAAATGAGAGAGAAAACACACCAAGTTTTTAAGTCACATAGAATATACTCATGTCCTTTCTCGTGATCATCTATTCCCACCAAGACTTTATAGGACAACATTAGGAATCTGACTTCCTACTGCGGCCCTGTATGGCTAAGAATTGGATTTTAAGAAGGGGTTTCCTTACAGTCAGCTCCTCACATACGTCCTTCAGCGTGGCAACCCTAACTTTTCAGCCTCTTGTAGTTTTTCTGAAGCTCCTTTCTCGATCCATGAATAACATAATCAGGGGCTAACTCTGCTTCTGAAAGGTACCACCTTGTGAACCATGTATGGACCTCTTCCGGCCTCTCTTAGCTCTGGGACACTTTCCACTAGACTCGTTGGGAAGCAGTGTCGCAGGATTAGAGTGTGAACTCTGTACTTGACCTTGCTGCTGCTCTCCAGGAAGAAAAACAAACAAGGAAATAAATGACACCAGGTAGAAAGAAAGCAGTTTGTGAGATGTGGGCAGAGTTTATAAAACAGGATTAGCAACGGCTTCTCTAACAGTCTCAAACATTGCAAACTTGGTGGCAGAGGGTCTTGACCTTTCCCTTTCTTGCCCTCTTGCTAAATCTTTAGATCACACCCCTAAAGCTCCCAAGGCATATACCCTTATTTGGCCACGTCCTTGTGACTGATAAAAAACTCCAAGGTCCAGCAGTTAAAAGTCATTATTTGGCTATACTGGCTAATGTGTGCAATCAGGACTTATCAACTTATTCTAGCTTGCTTCCCTCCCCTTTATCTTAAAAAAGCCACTACTGTAGAGAATGCCTGCTGCTGTCTTTGTCCTATCCAGAGGCAAGCTCTGCCCCCACGCCCCAGGGAGGGGAAATAAATCTCCTTTGTATTGAGAATTTGGTGTCTGAGTATGTTCTGTGCTAACTCTGAGATCCCTTAAAATTCGTAACTACTGTGTGATAGTAGTCAAGTCCAAGACAAAGAAAGGAAAGAAGGGAATGTGATATTCGTAACAAATCACTGTGTGCATGTTTTAATTTTTAAAATTAATTTATTTTTATTTTATGTTTGTGAGTGTTTGACCTGCATGTATGTTTGGTAGTCACAGAGACTAGGGGAGTTCACCAGGTCCCCTGGAGCAGGAGTGACTGATGGTTGTAAGCCACCATGTGAGTGCTGGGAACTGAGCCTGTGTCCTGTGTAAGAGCAGAAAGTGATCCACTGAGCTGCCTCTCCAGTCTCCCAAGTGTTTTTGAAATCTGAATACAAATGATACATATGAAGTCTTAACAAGATCTTCAATTATCTGCCAACTGGTGGCCTCCACTCTAGCCTTGAACATACATTGCATGTGACATGCAAACAGCCCTTCGGTGTGCGCCCAGTGAATGGATGCACTGAGCTAATGGCCAGCTGACTTGTCCCTATGTGACCCAGGTACTTTCTGCTGAGTGCTGTTGTTCAAATCTCAGATCTGATTCCTATTAATACATCATTCTGGGAAAGGCTAAGGAGGCAGAAAGAGAACAGATCTCAGGACTTCTGAGTACTCCAAGATTTGGGCATTTGGATCTTTCCATATATTTCAGTCCTAATTGTTTCAGCCATTCCTATCGGTTCCCCATTTCCTCTTGTGCTATATTTTAATTGATTTGACAAATTAAGTGACTCATGCATTCTGTTCATTTATTTGTTTACATATGTGTGGTATATGAAAGTGTGCATGTGCATGTATGTGAGGTTATATGTCAAGGCCAGAAGAGGACATCTGGTGTCCTGTCCTGTCATTCTGCCTGTGCTGTTCCCTCTCCCTAAAAGTGAACCTCATCAATTTGATCAGGTTGACCAGCTCCTGGGATCTAACTGTCTCCACTCCTCAAGACCCCGAAGGCGGTCATAGCTGGCTTTGATATGGTTGCTGGGAATTTGAACTCAGATCCTTGTGCTTGTATAGCAAGCACACTTCCCCATGGAACCATTTCTCCAGCACTAATGTAACTTTCTTCGCTATTGTCTGTCTGCATAACAAACAAGAATTTAGCTTTTCTAAGGGCAGCATTTCTGTCAGATTCATTAACTTCTAGCTCTCCTAGGTGCTCAGAAAAGTGCTTGGCACGTGGTAGGTATTCATTAAATATCAACTAAGAATGAGTTAATTGATCTTCTGTGGTTTTTTGTAGATAGCTTTGAAATTAGCTATTGGCACAAGACCATCTTTTAGACTGAATCCTGGAAAATTAAGTTAATACAGGACAATATTCCAAGGAGAAAACAAATCGCTTATAGGATAATTATATTGTCACCTCTGGCTCGATCCTCTCATGACCTCACAGACCCTGCTTAGCCCAGTAGCTTGGCCTTCAAGGAGCTTTTATCACATTATAATTTCAAGGCCTTGGGCATCTCCCAGAGTCACCTCTGAAAAGAGAAACACAGGAGGGTATGTGTGCGTTATATGGTTCACTCTACAAATAAGGCTTATGCTTCATGACCCTTGCCATGGAGGTGGTGAACCCACACTGTTAGCTCATTTGTATGGTGATTTGCAGGATGTGAATTTGTACTTTCAGGTGAGGAACTGTGTAGGGACAGTAACCTGCTCGAGTGTAGTGGGACTGTGGACAAAGCCTGGATTTGAAATCGTCTATTTTGACTTGTTTTCCTTGCTGAAATACTTCTCTGGTGAGGAGAACCATCACAGACCAGAGTGGAACACCTTAGGGGATTCCATCTCTTCACATTGCTGCTTCTCTTTTTTGGCTTCAGTTCTATAAGGCTGAGTTAAAAAATAATGCACATTTTAATTTGGTGGAGGAAATTTCAAGATAGAGTAACATTCATGCCGTAGTATGGTTATTGCTGGCTGCCTTGAGCCAAATTTACAGTGAGAGTCAGGAACAAAAGCAGAACAAAATGCTTCAAAAAAACCCCCCAAAACCCAACCCCCTCAAAAAACCCCCAAACAACAACAAAAACCAACCAACTTACTTGGGCCTGAAAATGTACAATTTGACACAGATATATTTAAAGTTGCAGACAAATCAAATATAGACAAAAAGGCAATAACTGTTAAAGAAATTAGTACCATTAACAAAAGCAAAACATTTTGCACAGGGGAAATAGATGTCTTATGGGTTAGATAGATCTCATCCACAGAAGCCTCTACAGTTTAAAAATGCAAACTTATTTGAAAGACATTCTTTGGAAAGGGATGCCTGGAGAGAGAGTAGGCAGGGTGCCTTAGTGGAAACAGGGAAGTATTTCTCTACATTCAGCATCAAAGTGCTATGAGGCCTCTGAAGCCATGGTCAGGTGGTCTGATTACTTCTTGGACTCAAAGCAGAACTTGGCATCATCCATGTGATATTGGCTTTTCAGGCATACAGAACACAAGAATTGCAAGATTTTAAAGAAAACTCTGAGAGGCCAGGCAGAAAGAGAGAGAGAGAGGGAGAGAGAGAGAGAGAAAGAGAGAATGTTTGTGTGTGTGTGTGTGTGTGTGTGTGTGTGTGTGTGTGTGTGTATTGGACTACCCTATGGGGGAGCCCCTGAAAAGGCTGTGCATGAAGCTATGAGTTTAAAGCAAGTTGAATTAGAGACCCAGGAGAAGTGGAATGTCTGCTGAGGGAATGTGTGGTAAATAAGGGGAGCCAGCTCAGGAGGGAGATGTGTGCTGCGGACCACCCGGAGGTGGCCTGCTCAAGTGCACTGGAACTCAGCTGACGCCATATGCTCTAGTGCTAGACATGGAGCTATAGGATTTCATGTTTCCCTCCTGGGTTTTGATCTTGCTTTTGTTCAGGTTTTCCACACATTCCCCTGTCCTAGCTTTTGTGGTGGGAAGGCCTACTCTGTTCCATTGCACATAGGAAGTATGTAAGGGATTTTAATTTTAATAAAATTATTAAATTTTTTAATAAAATTATTTTATTAAAATAACACAGGAACTTCCAGATAAGAAACTGTCTTAAGAATCAGAAGAGTCTTGGGATTTTGGACTTTTAAGCAGAAGTGGGACTGTTAAGACTTGGGAGATCCTAGAAGCTTTGCTAAAGGCTTTTGTAAGATGTGTGTGTGTGTGTGTGTGTGTATGTGTAGGTCCAGGGCAGAATCTAAAACATTTCCCACAGGCTTATATTTTGAACACTTGTACCCAAGTGGTGGCAATATTTGGGGAGGATATGGAACCTTTAGGAAACTGAGAGTGTCTGCCAGAAGCCACTAGGGGTGTGTCTTGGAGGCTTACAGCCCAGCTCCCAGGTCTGCCCTGCTTCTGGTCCCTGGGATGTAGGAGTGAGGGAAGCCTCTGTTGCATGCTCCTGGTAAGCCCTCCCTGGGATGATGGGCTGTGCTGCATGCTTCCTGTAAGCCTTCCCTGTAAGCCCTCCGTGGGATGATGGGCCGAAATGCCTCTTGGAAATCTCTGAAAACACCTGTTGTTGTTTCTGCTGGGCATTGTGGTCAGAGTCACACAAGGAGGACTAATACCTCAGGCTTCAGTTGGAGTGGAAAGAGATTTTACTTCTGTGATCATCAAAGGTGGTTTTCCTCAACATGTAGCTCTTGAGCATTTGAAATGTGTAGGTCAAAACTATGGTGTATACTGTAGATTTCAAAGACTTGGTAAGAAAGGAGTAAATTATCACATTTTAAAAATGACTACATGCTGGAATAATTTTATATATGTAATTAAAGTAATATTGTAATAAACCCCATCTGTTTTAATTTTTTAGTGTGGTTAATAAATAATTTAAATTGCTTTATATCTTTCTGGGACAGCATCATTATATAGCTTGCAGGGGATTTCTTCTTGCTATTATTAAAATTTTAGGAACAACATGGGGACATCAATTATGAGTGATAATGGGCGATTAAGGCCAGATGTACTGATTGGTTGCAGCTAAATGACATATGTAAATTTCAGGTGATTAAGTTTTGTTCTAAAACTTTACTGTGGAAGATATAATGCCTGGGTTCATTACTTTAGAACTAATAAAATATTAGCTATTCAGGCTGCGGAAACATTTTCTGTGGTCTCTTGTTTCCTAAGTTGTCATGGATATCCTAGATTCCTAAATTTCTGCAGATTGCTGTTTACATGCAGCAACAGTAAAGAATATAACTTATGAAAAAATAAGTATTTACAGAATTTTCTGTTTGATTAATACTGTGGGAATTAGGGAGCCTAACTCTGGTCTTAAGTCTTTTATTTGAAATAAAGACATCTGGGTTGCTTTATGCTCGCACTAACTTGCAAAGAGGAGATAATGAATGGCGTGAGCAGTAATTAGTATAGATATGATACTCAGTGATGCAGGAATTCTAGGAGATTAGTTTCGGTAATGAGTTCTAAATGAAAGGACTTGGTTTCAAACATCTTTTAAAATTAGGTTCTTATTAAAATGTAATTAAACTTGAAAAAACCATCATATTCTGTCAGTAAATTTTAAAAGTCTATATATTACAGTGTTTCTTCTTTCGTTCTTATTCACAAGTGGTCCACACTTCACAGCTACTGCCATTTTACAACTATAGCGGTGCTCAGTCACTTCCTTCCATGCAGAGCAATAGGAGAATACCAACCCCAAAGTCTCCTAGCATGGGACACAGTGTCTCTGTCACCCCATGTGCAGCGTTGACTTAAGTTACTTTAACCTCCTCCTGTAGTGAGCTCAAGAGAAGAATTTGAATTGTACACTGACTTATAAAGTGCGAGAATTAACAGTTTGAGTTTCACAGAGACAAGGAACTCTCCATGATTCCACTAGGAGGGATATATTGTTATAAGGAAGGAGTCAGGGGCTGTGGGGCTGAAGTTTTTCCTACGATTGGAAAACATGTCACCATTGCCAGATAGTATAGCAGAAACAGATGGCATGGCAGCTGCTGTGAAAGAAAGATGCCTTACTACTAGGTGAGCCATGAAAAATAACGAGAAGGGTTAGAGGAAAAGCACCCAAGCTCCTCTCTGCTGTCACATCTTCCTGTCACCACGAAGTGTCTAATTGTGTTCCATCAGGTGGCAGGTTACAAATGAAATGCTTTCTGGTGTTGTCCACTGAGCACGTTTGAAGTTTACCACCATTCTCTTGACAGAACTCACTTTTTGCCTTTTGATTTTTTTTCTTTTTGGCAAGAATGGAAGAAGGAATGCGTAGCAATGACTAATGGAATAAACAATGCCCATATGTGGTAAAGAAGGTCCAAAGACTGATCCTTTTCTGGATCAACTGGTGGCAGTTTGGCTGAAACTCATCTTGGTTTATTTTAGATACGCCCCCCAATTAACACTGATTCATGCTACAGATCTCATAAATGGGAATGGCATTTTAATCAGATTTAAATGGAAGCTATTTAAAACTGTGACTTAGAGCTATCCAAAGCGGGACATTTGCATAGTTTGTGTCCATGTTGGTTGTTTAATCCCATTTCCTTGAGGAATCAGCAGTGGTGAAGGGTAGTGATGCTATGCCTGGACTACCTCAGTACAGAAATGCTTCAGCCTCTCCAGTTTACAGGAAATGTGCCAACTCTATGGATTTGGAATAGTGAAGATTATAAATGTCGAGGGCCCATAGTTTTAATACATATCTGCCTGGTAATCACTGGTAATAACTAAGGCAAATAGAAATGCGTTCAACCAAGTTGTAATGAACTGAGGCAATAAAAGAATATGAATGATTTTAAAGAGTTTTTTTTTTTTCAGCTATTATTTAAAGAAATTGGCTGGGTAAATATCTGAAGACTTTTTTTTGCCATTTTGTCTGAAGGAGTTGAATAAAGG
>PVIH01004171.1:74747-122437 GCA_004025045.1 Sigmodon hispidus
TTTTTTTTTTTTTTTTTTTTTTTTTTTTTTTTTTTTTTTTTTTTTTTTTTTTTTTTTTTTTTTTTTTTTTTTTTTTTTTTTTTTTTTTTTTTTTTTTTTTTTTTTTTTTTTTTTTTTTTTTTTTTTTTTTTTTTTTTTTTTTAAACTTTATTTATTTATTTGCCTGGAACTGGAACTACAGACAGTTGTTAGCTGCCATGTGGGTGCTGGGAATCGAACCCGGGTCCTCTGGAAGAGCAGACGGTGCTCTTAACTGCTGAGCCATCTCTCTAGCACCCAACCAGCATGAATCTTAACAGAATCTAGAAGCAACTCAGGTATATTCCCACTCCTGCATTTGAGGAGCTAATGTCCCAACTCGCTGGGAAGTCCTTGTCTCTCTACTTGCTTTTAGCTCCTGGTACAGCATTGACCTCTGTCAGAGCAGAGAGGCCAGATGGTAAAATCTGTGCTGCAGAACCAGAATTCATCCCTGACGTTTCTATTTGACCTACAAATAAGTAATTATAAATGACAAATAATTGTATGAATTTAGATTCACATTTTCAGAAAGCTAGAGCAAGCTACACGAAGCCCTTGTGAGAACTAGCAGAAGAGCATCTCCACTAAGCCCTCAGTGAGAAGAAGCCTCCCTTCACATGTTGGTGGGCCTGCTGGTGGGAGTTGGTCCTAACTAAATTTCAGCATATCATTGGTGTTTATACAAGAGGCACTTAACCTGTTAGCATCATGTAGCTAGAGGATTTCCTTCTTGCTTTACCCACATAGAATATGCGGTGGGATCCAGGCGTTATTTCGGGAAGCTTAAGTAGCTCCTGAGAATCAGGACCCCTTGGGGCGTGGCCAGAATCGATTCAGACTCAGGGAACAGTGACCTTTCCTGGTTGTTCCTGTGTTCTTGGGGAGCAGATTGAACCATCCCTCGTGGGACATTTCTACTCTCCAGTAATTGTTTTAAGGTTCAATTTGTATTAGTGAGTGTTTATATAAACCATTCAATGAATATTATTTTTTAATGATACATTGCAAGTGAATATTTCTGCAATAACTGTAACTATGTTTTTTCTTTGAGAGACCCTTGTAATACAGATCTCCTTTTATAGATATAATGCAACTTTTATTTCCTGATCGAGGGACTATATCTCTAAAATTAAAGGTAAAGTAGGATCAGAAAGGGTGAAAAAACAAGCAAACAAAATAATAACAACAACCCCCCCCCAGCTATCTGCTGTCCTGTGTATATACATGGTGTAATTGTAGGACACCATTCCGAAGAGCTGAAATAATTAACCTTTCAGAATCCACTACTTTTTGTTTTATTTGGTAGTTTTTCTGACTAACTGTTTTAATGTGTCTTTGTCAATTGTGTGACAACATAGTATCATTGAAATAAATATCTCTAATGCTGTTTATGGTTTGCTTTATCAAACAATCTTTCTTTTGACAGATATATACACACATATGTATGCTATGTAAATGAAGATAATAATGTGTATATAGATACAGTTATGCATATATAGTTTCTCTGAGGTTGGGAAAGATAAATGGTGATACAAAAAAAAAAAAACCAAAACAACAAATATCTCTTAACATTTTTCTTGTGTGTGGTCAGAAATGCAACCTAGAAAAATTCCTAATGTGGGACCCAGAGCAGCTTGATCGCACAGCTGCCAAGACAGGCTTAATTGAAAGCTCTTGCTAGCAACACCTAGTGTTTCCAGGAAGGGCCCATGAGCTGACACCATCCAGGGAGGAGCCAGAACCTCAGGGGAAATACCTGATATTCCAAACATTCTCTTCCTGGGAAAGGGACATTAACAACAGAACAGAGAATCTCCAGATACACATCTGCTGATCTGTTGATACAGGTAAATCTTAATGACCACTGCTAAATGTTGAAACATCCCTAGAATTCAAATCAGCCAATGAATTCCAAACAGGTACCCCTAGCCTGATCCTGCACCAATCCGAGGACTGTAACTCCATAGCTCTGAAGTCCCTAGAGCCATCCCCCCCCCAATAAGCCTTTGCCTAGCGTTGCTCACAGTTGCTCGTACTCCACTGCTGTGCTGTGTCAGACAGATGGACAGACAGAGTGACCCAAGCTAGCTTGTCAATAAAGAGACTCTTCGCTGTTGCATTGGACCCAGTCTCTTGGTGGTCTTTTGGGGGTCTAGACTCTAGGCACAACACTATGAACTTTAAGCATTTATAGTTTTCTTAATTTCTATGACTTGACAGCAATAACTCTTCACAGAACCGAATTTATTACAAAAATGTCAATAGCTTTTTGAATATTAAAGACAAGATTACTTTAAGTGTAATTTTATGTGGTTTATACTATTTGAATTGTTAACATATTGACAGTCCAAATGTAAACTTAAACCCCAAACCAACCAAATATTCCCTGTTCATAGTAACCTGTACCTCTAGGTTATTGTGATCCACACGCTTCTGAATCTCAACAGTCTTTTCCATTTTGTTGTCCAGAACCGTCTTATTTCCCAGCTGTCCCCCAGAATTGGCAAACAAACAAAGAAATGAAGAAAATGTGTCTTTAGGAACATTCTGAAAGTTTTCCCAGAGGACAAACTGTGGTTTTCTGACAGAAGGTGACAGCCACACAGCTTGCTGAGGATCAATGACCAAACCTCCTCAAAGATGGGCCTCACTTGAGATTCCTGTCAATACCTGCTCTCAGCACCACTCAGCATTTGTTACCCAGAAAACTAATCAAGCCTAGCATCACTGTAGAAGAGGAAGAAGGTCCTCAGAGGAGCCCCTCAGAAATGATGCTTCTGTTATAAACTTCCTCTGATTAATGGAATCATTTTAATTGATGAAATCATAAAGGTAAAATGAAACTTTGCAACCAAGAAAAGCCAACAAAGAGGAAAGGCAAAAGGCAAAAGAAGGCGGTAGAAGAAGGAGGAGGAAGAAGAAGAAGCAGAAGAGAAAAAATAGTCTATCATCTTTCAGAATAGATTCAGAGGATAAAGGACACTGGAAAAGTTTTGCTTTTTTTAAATTCTCTTATTGTCTGAATATTTATTACTTACTGTGAACAGAAACAGTCTTGAGGCTAGGACCAGCATTTCTGCAGCTTCTTATTCTTATTAAATTCCTTTACTCACCTTCCATGGGGGTGTTGCTGTCTGGACGGTTTGCGAAGACCACGTCCACATATTCCAGTTGCAGCCTCTGGAGGGAGCCTTTCAGACCTAGCGGCAGAAGCAGAGCACAGAAAATATAACAAAAGGCCCCAAAAGTCCAAATGGGATCACTACTAGGAAGGGCTTGAGTTTGGTTTCTTTCAAGAATGTACTTAAAAACAAACACTGAATTAGTTACAAAAATCTTCTAGAAAGGTCATAGCAAAATCATAGCAGCTTTTTACTCACAAAAACTCAATCCGAGTCATTTATGGATGAATAACCTTCACAAGAGTTAAGGAAACAGGATGAGAGATGATATTATCTGTTTTTTTTTTATCATAATAATGCAAAGAGGTGGTTGAGAAAACTGGAGGGAAATCCACAAATCCAAGAATCAAGCAGTCTAGATTAGTGGTTCCTAACGTTGGGACCTTATAATACAGTTCCTAATGTTGTGGTGACCCCAACCATAAAACTATTTTTGTTGCTACTTCATAACTGTAACTTTGCTATTGTTATGAATCACAATGTAAATAGTCTTTTTTTTTTTTTTTTTTGGTGATCTTAAGTGACCCCTGTGAAGGGTCATTTGGTTCCCAAAGGAGTCTCGATCCACAGGTTGAGAAATGCTGACCTGCAGAGACACCTCCATTTGGTAGGAGGTGTTAATATCCCTCCATTTGCGGGGGGGCGGGGATATTAACATCTTGACTTAGACCCAGTACCAGTCTCATTAAGGTGAAATTCATTACTGAGTAGACCCCATGGCCTTGCTCCTAGGCTCACAGAGTCTCTGATCTTGGTGCAGTGGAACTGGATCCCCACCTCCACCGTTGCTAACTATGGCCAGAACTATACCAGTCCTAAAGGCTGTAGCTTCAGGGATGTCACAATTTAGCACCAATATTGATAGCCAAGGGATTTCCTCCACTCTCCCACTCAACCTCAGGCAATGAATTCAAAGATTTCATTTGTAAGTCACTTTTGGCAGAAATAGATAAACCTTGAAATGGTGCTGGGGCTGTAGATCTCTCCCTGCAGCTAGACCCCAAGAAGAATACCCAGGCAGAAGCCTGCATGCTGCATGCGGTATACTTGTGTTCCTGATAGCATCACCATGCTACAGTGGTGTCAGGCCAATAGTGCACCACAGCACCAGACAGGTCAGAGAAGCCAGTCTCAGCAAGCTCAGGTCTCCAGACTGGACCCAGAACTTGGCCAGTTTGGGCTGGATCCTTTGTGTTGAGGCTCTCCACTGAGTAGAATTCTATTGTTCCTGACCACAGGCTAGTAATTATAGATGCAGTGTTTGTTCCTGCCTTGCTTTAGCGGGAGAGCCCAGCATCTTGAGGCTGGATTACCTTCTTTAGGCTGTCTTCCAATGTGCCATGTACAACATACCAATTGCAGACTTCTAACCAACCGAAGCTAGGGATACCATCTTTCACAAAGCAGCACTGGTGTTAGAGTTATCAGGAGTAGCACCATCTAGTGTTGGAACAGTGGCAATGACCACAGGCTCCTGAACAAACAGCCTACTTAGGGTTAGGTTAAGGCCAAACAACGAAAGCTGGAGTAAATGCCTGATATTTCAATGCATGGATGTTGTCAGATACTAACGAGTCTCAAGAGTTTCCACAGAATTATGGGACACCAGAAGCCGATGATGAGGTGATAGTTATATGTGGCCTCTTGGACAAGAATTCAAAACCAATTTTATGGAAAACAATGAACTTCAAGAAAATACAGAGAAGCTGAGGGAGGCATAGTGACACATGCTTGTAATCCCAGCCCTAGTGATGCTGGTGGATTGCAACTTGAAGTCAGTCTGAGTTACATAATGAGCTCCTGCTTTGTGAAATAGTGAGATGAGAGTGGGAGAGACATGCTCCCCAGAGAAGAGCATACTGACTGGTTCTCCAGTACCTAATGGTCATTCCTGAAAATATACATACAGGTAATGTTGTATAGGTTGTATTTATGAATGCAGGAACATATGTATAGGTATATATGTGTGTATATGTATGTAAGTAAAAACAAATAGTGAAAAATAGAGGCCATGATTCTGAAAGAGAGCAAGGAGGGATGCAGGGGAGGGTTGAAGGGGGAAACAATACAATTCTAATCTCAAAAGGTAAAACAATGTAGTTTTTAAGGCCACAAATGGTCAGGGATGGAAAATGTATTAGAAATAATCTAATGAAAGATGGACCTTAAAAATCCAAGAGAAGCCCATCAGTGCTGACGCATGCCTTTCATTCCAGCATCTGTCAGAGTAGAGGTACAGGTTCAATGCCAGCTTGGTCTACAGAATGAGTTCCAGGACATCCAGGGATACACAGAGAAACCCTGTGTTGTAAACCAAAAAATCAAACTTCAAAACAAAAATAAAAATGCAAGAAAAACAATTCAGAAATCATCATGCAACCTTACCACATAAAGTAATTTAAAAAAAAAATAAAGCAAATCCTGGAGCTCAAAAGCCCAATGAATGAGATGAAAATGGAATTGAAGGCATCCATAGCAGAATCCATTTAACAGAAGATTTGCCAACTTGAAGACAAGGTATTTGGATATACCTAGACAGTGCAGGGAAAGAAAAGGTATAGAGAATGCTTATAGATCCTAAGAACATCATTAAAAGAACAGATACTCAGATTCGGGGTTTCAAGAAAGGATTCAGAATCTTAGAGTTAAACATCTATTAAATGTAAGAAGGGGCCTGGGAGATGGCTCAGCAGCTAATAGGGCTTTTTTTTGCTCTGCCAGGGCACCCCAGTTCAGGTCCCGACACAGTTGGGTGGCATATAATAGCTCTATTCTGGCCTTGGGCAAACTTCTGCACACATACATACATGGCACCTATTCACACAGACATAAATACATACACATAAACTTAAAAAGAGATACAAATACATTTATTAAAGATATAATAACATGAATAGTGCTGAAGGTACTGAAAAAAGGTGGTAATCCAGTGCCCAGGCCTAAAGAGTTCATCTACACCATGTTTTTAATGCTCAAGAGTCATTGTAGAAAGAGAGATCAGAAAGAATGTAAAAGCCAGAAAGGCTGTAAAAATATTAGCTTTTGGGTATGACACAGTCCATATACCATAGTTTCATTGCAGCTGTGGCTATCTCCATTGGACTTGACATCAGTTAGAAACCCATGAGGGAGGGGTTGATAGGCTCTGCCCCTCCATGCTGAACTATTGGCTACCTCTGGACTCTGGCAGAGGCCCAGTCATTGCATCCAATTATATACTTATGCATGACTCCCAATGATCAGTTCCTAGCTAATGATCACATGACTTCCCTGGTTAAACTCAGGGTATCACAAGACAAATCACATGAGGACAAGAAAGAGACTTGTAGGGGACACAGAAGTAAGAGGAAGAAAGATGGAGAGAGAAGAGAGTAACCAGAATGTATTATGCACATGTATAAAATTATCAAGGAACACATTTAATAAGTGTATGATAAAAACTAATTTTATAGGAATAAACATGATTTACATATACATAATGAAGAAAAATATTTGCCCACTATCCATCTGATTAAGGAAATCAAGAATATTGAAGATACTTATCTCAATAGCAAATCATTATCATCACCACCCACATTATCATCATTATCATGATTCAATTATAAAATGAGTAATGGGATGAAATACACATTTCTTAAAATAAATGAAAAAACATGATATTTATACATAAATATATTTTATATGTTCATACATATTATATGCAACTATTAAAAAGGTATATCTCATTATTTATGACAACATGAATAGAAAGAAAAACATTATTCTAAGTTTAGAAAAAAACAGCTATAAGAAAACAAATACCAAATGATCTCACATAGATTATGTTGGGGGCTGGAGAGATGCTCAGCAGTTAGAAACTGAGTTCTCTTTAAGTTGGGTTCCTAATGCCCACATGGCACCTTACAGTTGTCTGTATCTCTATTTCCAGGGGCACCTGATGACATCATCTAGTCTCCTTGGACACTACAGTCGCCTTGTGCACACATATACATTCAGACAAAATGCTCCTACACACAAAATAAAAATAAATCTAAAAAAAATGTGGAATAAAGTTGATCAGATGCTGAATGTGAGGAGTAGTGAGAAAGGGAAGATGGGAAAAGGTTGCTTAGCAGATGGGTGCTAAGTTAAATATATAGAAGAAATAAGTTCTGCTGTGCGGTGGAGTAATGATCAATAACAACGTTCTGTATATTCCAAAAACAGATGTTTCAAATGTTCCTAGTAAAAGAAGTGACAAATATTTGAGAGCTAGATTTGCTTATGCTTTGTTTGTTTGTTTTTGTTTTTGAAACAGGGTTTCTCTGTGTAATAGCTCTGGCTGTCCTGAAATTCACTCTGTAGACCAGATTGGCCTCCAACTCACAGAGATCCACCTGCCTCTGACTCCCATGTGCTATGGCGTGCATCAGCCCAGCAGGTAGATTTGCTTATCTTGACTTATATATTATCTAATGTGTTCATAACAAGGTATCACCCAAGTATGTGCAGTCTTTTGATAAAAATTTTAATTAAGGATACAAAAAATACATTGAATGCAATGATGTATTATCGCTCCCTAGAACTGTTAAATTACATTAAAGGCTGATGTTGCTTCAACAAAGAAAATCTCAGGCCTCTCTCAAGATGGCTCACATTCTCAGTGGATACTCTGCAAGCAAGCCTGGTATTGATCTTCCATAGGGACACTTCCATTGCTGGAAGCCAAGTTTAAAACAAAAAGCAGCTTCTTTCCAAGGTTCTTTTTGTTTCTTTGTATAAGTCAGGAAAAAAAAGACTGTTATAACTCCTTTAAATGAATGTGTATTTTAACGGTTATATAGATAGGAGAGCAGATAAAAGCTATTATTATTACTCGTAATTATTACTTACTAATTCTATCAAAGTTTAGAAAAACTAGAAGATGTGGTCAAACTATGACCCTTTAGTGATGCCTCCTTTCGCCTTCTGTGATCCTGGGTCTCATACCTCTGGCCTTGTGGATGCTAGGCAAATAGTCTGTGATCAGTCACGACGCCAACAATCTTTTTCTTTGTATTACATATAATATTATGCAGCCAAAAGGAGGGCAGCATTTAGGGAACTGTTTTATCCCATTCCCATGAGGTATAGCAGTTCCTTATCAGCCTTTTTTAATCCCTCAGGAAGAGGAAAGGTTTTCTCTTTTTATTATAAGCATAAAATTAATTGCCTGTTAAATGAGGCCCTTATAAATTTAAATTTGGCTCATTTAAGTTTGATTTTCCAACTAGTTTATTGGATAGCCACAATTACTTTTCAGACAGAAAAATGGAATGCTGGAATAGAGCCCCGGAAATAATTTCCATCTATTGAGGAAGAGTGGTCTGCAGTGGCTCCTAGTCAAAGCTGTAATGAGGAGGTCAGGGCAGACAGCCAAACAAACTTCCATGGCTGGGACAGCACCGGCCTGGTCAGGGAGCAGCTTGCAAGGGAATGCCCCTTTAAAAATACTATGATACGAGACCATTTTGGCAAAAATTGTATGTAGACAGAACATAAGACATAGACAACCAAGCAAAAAGGCTTTGAAATCATTATTGGTGATTCTTTTTAATTGCTTTTCTGACTTGGTTCTGTAAGCTACCCCTGGGCTAACAAATTTACCATTTTCAGACATCCCATTCTAACAGTCATGTCAGAGGGAGCATTAAAAGCTAAAGGTCAGAAATGTCTTGGAACCCCTTGGTTGAAGGGTAGCAGAGGCATTCCCCTGCCCCTTGCCCACATTCATATCCAGCCCTGGAAACAAGTGTCCTCCTTTCTGAGGGTGTAGTCCCTACACTAGGGTGGGCAAGAGGAGGAGAGGCCAGAGTACATGGGCACCACCGCAGCTCGTGTGCACATTTATCATTTCAGCTGTCCAAACTCAGATTATCTCCAAAGTGTGCCAGATTCTAGGACTGTAAAGATATACAGACACAGTCTTCAACCCCAAGGAGCCAGCTGTGTACACTGAGGGCATCCATAGGTCTATGTTCATTGTTAAGTCATAATGTCTATCCATAGAAATGACATGACAGGTCCATCTCACTGTATCTGGTCATTCTTTTCCTCTCAATTATTTCTCTAAAATGCTCTGTCTTACTGTTTTGGCAGAGATATAAATGCATCCATTTGAGAGCATGAGGAACTGAATGCTGGGTCAAGTCAATGGCCCCACTCTGACATGTGTGCTATTGTATCCCCAATCCTGTTCTCTCTGAAAGTCTTCTGCATATTTTGTAATTCATGGGATGTTTGAAATTTTATTCTATGTGACCCTTTAAATCACTGGCAAGGATTACCAGAATGGTGGGGAGTTATGACAGGAGAAGAAGCAGGCCCTGTGCAGTCAGGTCTTCATAGGGAGCTGATGGCCTTGCCTGCTGAGTAGAGCCCACAGAAAGGAGTCTGAAGGAGAGGTCGTCTGAGGCTAGCTAGAGGATGAATGCAACAGATCAGGCTCAGACCAAGCTGCCTAGATGTGTTCAACTTCAGAACAGGTCGTGTACATAGAGATAATTGGGCTTGACATTAGTATGGATATGAGGTATGCTGGCTACATAAACCAACAATGACTCTGATGGTCTAAGCCAGGTGGTTGTAATTAGGGTGAGAGTCTGAGTGGCACTTATCACACAGGGAGTGATTGGTGGCTGGTGGGCCACTCTTCAGTTAAAGAGTTTGGGAGATGCCAGTTGTTGATGTGAGGTGGCGTATTAATGATGAGCAATGCCTCAGCCTCTATAATGTCATTTCCTAATCTGTCTAAAGAGGAAATTGTGCCAGGTAGTCCCGCCCACTCTCCCTCCCTTCCTCTCTTTTTTCCGTTCATCTCAATAACTCTTTCATCCTCTCCCATATAGAATTATCTCTTCCCCCCCCTTTCTCCCTCCTTGCTTGCCTAAGTATCCCCGACTGCATTAGAAGTCTTGATTCTCTTGACTTAGTCTCAAGAATGCTGGGATCAGGGCTTTAGGAATGCATTGTTCCTAGCTTACACAATCTTCATTTTTGATCTTTCATGTGACTGGAAATAAGTTAGGGTATATAGCCTTTTTCTGTTTTTATGCTTTAGTCTCGGAGAAATAGGTAAATCATAGCACTACAAAGAACTTAACAAACATCTCAAGGTTGGGGGATTCACTAAAATAAACCTTCATTTAGCAGATGTTTTATTGAGCAGAAGGCACCAAGGATCTTGGGAAGTGAATCCTGAAGGAACAGAAGACATGCTCTGCATCCTAGAAGTGGTATCACAGAGTTAACTGGCAATTTCTCAGAAGTGCACAGGATAATAAATTATGTACTTTCAAATGACTACAAGAAAATAGATCTGTCCATTTTTCTTTTGTGTTCTGATATTGTTTAGATTTATTTGTTGATTTATTTACTTTGGTTTTTCTTATTTTTTAAAGATGTATTTGTTTATGTACATATGAGCATTTTGTCTGTATTTATACCTGCACACCAGAAGAAGGCATCAGATCACATGAACCTACAAGTTACAGAGCTGCTCTGTGGGTGCTGGGGAACTAAACACAGAACCTCAGAAAGAACAGCCAATTCTTTTAATCCTGAGCCATTCTCTGCAGCTCTTTCTTGTGTTGTTGCTGTTTCTGTGTGGCTCTGGCTGTCCTGAACTTTCTCTGTACACTAGATTAGCCTTGAACTCAGAGATATGCCTATTTCTGCTTCCCCAGTGCTGAGATTAAAGGTGTGCACTATCATGCTCAGTTTAGAACTGAAATATTTTTGTACAGGGTTTAAAACAAGGCGTTTATTGCAAACTTTAAACAGAGGGACATGGTTATAATCGCATTAGCTGTCAATGTTGCTGCTTTAACCATGTATTAATAGCTAATTAAGTATAGAATTTGCAAGGGCTCTATTTAAGTACCAGGCTTTATTAAATCGATCAAATTCTTGCTTTCCTATCTAGTTTGGGAAAATGTTGCTTTAACTAATGTACATGATTTTCCTGCATAGCCTCCAGTTTCATTTATGGAGTCCACCTGTTTCTTTATTAAAGGTATCTAGTCTATTCAAGTCACACATAGCTTCATATTCCATTGGGAAACATGGTTGTCATGAGGCATACGTGTTCATCAACATGGTATATGGGAAAGAAACATTGTGATGACTCACTTTGCTCAGAAAATGTATTCTTTAACTGGGAAATTATTGATAGTCTTTCTTTTAAAGGAGGGATTGGGTTTTAACATTTGCTCCTTGCTAAAAGGTGCCAAGCTGAGATTCTGCCTCCTATTTCTCTCCTGAGTCGACAGTAATGGCTTATGATTTGGCAGAGCTTTTGCCTATAAAATGTTATAAGGAATGTACTTCTTCTGGCTGTGACTGTGGTGGTTTGAATAAAAAATAACTCCCACAGGCTCATAGATTTGATGCTTGAATCTTAGGGAGTGGCAGGCACTATTTGGAGGGAATGTGGCCTTATTGGAGGAAGTGTGCAACTGAAGGGAGGCTTTGAGATTTTCAAATCTCATGCCAGGCCCAGTGTTTCTCTCTTCGTATTGCCTGTGCATCTGGATATAGAACTCTCAACTCATTCTCTATCGCCATGGCTGCCTCCATGCCACCATGCTTCCCACCGTGATGATAATGGATTAAACTTCTGAAACTATAAGCAAGCCCAAGTTAAATGCCTATTTTATTTCATGTGCATTAATGTTTTGCCTGTATGTATGTCTGTGTGAGAGTATGAGATCCTCTGGAATTGGAGTTACAGACAGTTGTGAGGTGCTGTGAATAGAACCTGGGTCCTCTGGAAGTGCTCTTTAGCATTGAGCCATCTCTCCAGACCCCCAGAAAGCTTACTTTATGAGTTACTGTGGTCATGGTATCTCTTCACAGCAACAGAATTGTGGTGATATATTTTATATTTAATAAAATAAGCCTGGAATATCAGAGAACAGAATTACCCACAGACAATTCTCACCTCTGCCTGGCTAGTTGCTCGTACTGAATACCACAATGTCTGCCTACACCTGCTTTAAAATATCTTCTCTGCCCAGTTGTTTCACTTCCCGTTCAACTCCACATCACAATCCTAGAGTAAGGATTAAAAGTGTGAACTACTACTATTTTGTTTTTAGGCTTTGAACTCACAGAAATGCATAATGATCTCTGTCTCCCGAGTGATAGGGTTAAAGGTGTGAGTTATCACTTTGTCACCCCTGTGCTGGGATTAAAGGCATGAGTCACCACTCTCTGACCCTCAAGGCTTGACTATGGGTGATTCTGTTCTCTGATATTCCAGGTGACTTTATTAAATATAAAATATATCACCACACAGAACACAACTCAGAACCAAGACAGCAATTTATCAAACTGTTCCTATTCCTTTATAAGATGCATTCAGAGAATTTGATTTGTCATATTCTTAAGGCACAGTTTGGGTCTTAGTAAAATGACCATGAAACAGCTCTATGAATATAGAGGATTATAGATCCCCAAGGACCTTGGTTTTCAGAAGTGATATAATAAATCTCTTAGCAAAATTTCTTCTTTCTTCTTGTAAAAATAAGAAGGAAATCACACTAAATGGGCCTAAGTCACAGACTATCTCATGGAAAAGACTTTTTATACATTTAAAAAAAAAAAAACCCCAATACATTATACACAAGTCAAACTCACTTCATACTCTGAGAAATAACTCAGGTGTTCAAGGTCAGCCAGCTTTGTCTTATTTTCACACATTGCTCCTTGGATTTAATGTGTAAATGAATCACCAATGTTTAATAAGGTCACCTTACTCATAGAACTGTGCCAATAAAACCCAAGTATAATTATCTGCAAACCTCTTCAAACTGTATTTTTGGTTTAAGAATCTCACGGCGGCCCTCCTCTGCAGAATTCATTTAATTCTCTAATTTCAGTTTGCATACAAATGTCCTCTGGGAATAACTCTGCTCATTAGCCCTTGTCTTTGGTTAAAACTATGAACTTCAAAAGAGAATCAACAAAACATAACACGTGGGCCCAACCTCAAAACTCTCAACATTTGTGTGAATGTCTAAATCTCAGTTGCCTTTAGATTTCTGCTGAACTGATTTATCATCCTATGAGAACCTCTTAAATGAAGTAAATAAAAATTAAAGGTATTTTTATTAAGTTGCATGGGGTCTAGAAGAAAATACATTGAAGAAAGAGAATTCTGAAATCACACACACACACGTTACTCAAGTCTTAAAACAATGGAGATTCTTTTTCTCTTTGATTTTGTAACTTTTTTTTTTTTTTTTTTTTTGTAGATTTCAGTGTGAAAATTCTCCGAATCAATTATATTAAAAAGAAGAGATCTTTTGGGGGTAACACACTGCCCTTCTTGGCCAGTTGGACTTCCTGGGCATCTGGGTTGTTGGATAACGTCAAGCCTGATGGCAGAAGACACACATTCTGGACCCTGCAAGAGTGGGAAAGGTGGTGGTTGCGAGGGGCAGACTGGGCTTGACTTCAATATCTAGATTGTTTGAGCCTCAGCAGGGATTGTGTTTAGAAGAGAAAGTTGGAAGCTTTCTCCAGGGTGGGGAGTGGCCATTCAGCATGGCAGCCCCAGTATGCCACTGGCACAGGATGGAGTGTCCTCCATAAAGCAGTTAGGCTCATAAGATAATGCTGACTATCATAACACAGTAACACTGTGCTCACTATGGGTTTCATGACTCATGTGAATGAATGATTTCCACTCCCCATATTGTAACCCTGTAATGTAGGAATACTTGTAATCTGTGCTATATAGTCAAGGAGACAGAAGTTTAAGTGACTTGTCGTTACTCAGCTCATATGTAATAGTTGCAATTTAAATGTGCAGTTCATGTACAAATAAATAAAAGCCAAGAAGGGGGAAACATAAAGCTCAGATAAAGACTTTAGAAACAATAAAATGATATAATAAACATAATGGTTAAAAGTGTGTGTGCGTGAGAGAGGGGTGGATAGAGGAGAAAAAGAGAGGGGGAGGAGGGGAAGGGGGAGAAAGAGAGAGAGAGAGAGAGAGAGAGAGAGAGAGAGAGAGAGAGAGAGAGGGAGCTGCTTTCAAAAATCTCCTTCTAAGATTAAAGTTAAGTCATTGAGGGCTGGTAGATCTTAGATTTACTCCTTCTGCCTGAACCAATGGCCCGTGTCTGCTCACTGAGACCATCAGAGTGGAAGGATGGAACCCACTCCTGCAAACTGACCTCTGATTGTCATGTGGAGACCTGGCAACCACTCCTCTCTGTACTTAATAAAATGTAATAAAGTTAAATAATTGAATATCAGAACTATGTTTTTCTAAATAGTCTGACATATTTCACTGTAATATGAATATTCATATCTCAACAAAGATCTTCAGCTTCCTACTGGAAAAAATACCCTGAAATTATCCATTATCTTTTAGATTAGGCTGGTGTGGAGAGAAAAAGTTCAAATTGAAATAACCACCTGGGGAAATATTTGCAACACAGAGAAATAAAAAAAAAAAGTAACTGGTAAATAGCAAAGAGCTCCTGAAATTAAGAATACCAAACGAACACCCCTCTCACACACATAGCTTCAAAACGCAAAAGCTAATTCTCCAGAAATAATAAATAAGCCATCAAGTCACAAAAAAGTTTGGACTCACTAATAAATGAGTAAATAAATAAAATTACCTCATTTGACATGTGTTCTTTTAAGAAAATAATTATGTTAAAACATATCTTATTCTTTGAATGAAAAAATGTCCCATCAACAGAAAGATGATCACTTATATAATACTTTGTCATGCCGAAAACTGGAAATATTCAATAAGTTGTGTGTAAAATACATTTTAGCTGAAAAAAACCAAAATCTAGGTTAATATCTACAAATTGACTCAACTATTTTATATTTCCATATCCATGCATGTACATACTGTGTTTTAATCTCATCGCCACCTTCCAGTTCTTCCCTTCTAACCCTTTCCCAGTCCCTCAAGTACTTCTTTCCCCTTCCAACTTCATACGCTCTCCTTGAGAACCCACTGAATTCACTTAGTGCCATCTGTATGTGTGTGGGCCGAGGACCATCTACTGCAGCATGGGTAGCCTTTCTGGGACAGCATCCTTGCAAACAGACTCACCCTACCCTAGCAGCCATGATCAACTGATGCAATCAGGTAGCTTCCCAGCTTGGGGTAGGACTTTAGGAGCCCTTCATCATCCGTGCCAGGACTTGTACAGATCATGTGCACGTGGTCCCAGCCACTGGGAGTTCATGTGCACAAAGGCTCCAAGCCATGTCCAGCAAATGTTTTACTGCAAGCATTTACTACTGGCTCTTAAAATCTTTCCAGTCATTCTTTCTGCTTCTCCATGCTCCCTGAGCTCCACCCCTGCAAGAAACTAGGTTGATGACCATTCTTTTCATAAAGAATTGATTTTCCTTTTCTAATGTGTTTTGAACCTATTTTACTGTTACTTTACTTGAAACAGGAGCCCACAAACAATATTAATAGAGCATCGGTGCATACCTTCAATGATGTGCTTTCTTGACAGTCCTCTTTCTGTTTCGGCTCTGCAACAAAAAAGAGGTAATTTGGCTGGGGAACGCATTCTTATTTTCTAAAAAATCTGTTTTAAAATGCAGAATAATAATAATTCTTTGTTTCTTTTTATTTATTCTGTGTGTCTTTCACACCATGCTTCCCAATCCCATCCATCCCCCCAGCCCACCCCCCCAAAAAAAAAACCAAAAGAAAATAAAATTTAAGAGAAAAAGGGAAGGGGAGAGAGGAGGGGAATTTAATTGTGGAAGCTGCAGTGAGACACAGTGAGTCACACATTAAACCCCTTTAGCCATACATTTTTACATATAGGTATTTATTAAATCATTAGTATGGTTTGAGGTCCCGTCTCTGCTACCTCCATTCACCCTACCTCTTTTGGTGGGCGAGGGAGCTGACACCTCCCCTGCCAGCTGCAGAACTTGGGAAAGTGGCTAGCCAGGGCAGCACAGTAGAGCCAACCCTAGTGGCGGAGATTTGAGTGAGCCAGTTACGATGCATGGGAGAGCTACCCCCATTATGTGGCAGCATGGGTGAGGCAGGTGAAGAACTGGCCCCGAGGTCATAAGAGTGGGAGAGCTGTCCCTGCCCCTCATCAGCTTCAGCACCTGGGGGTGGCCCCTACACCTGCCTGGCAACACAGTAGTGCTGGCCCTGAAGGTGTAGGTGTGAGAGAACCATCCTGGATCCTGAGATGAAAACTGGAGACCTGGCCCTGTCTCTTGCTCTACAAGGGATGAACTAATTAGGGCAGTGCTGGCGAGCGCACCCTGGTGGTGAAGAGAGGGGAGAGCTGGTGGGCCGACCATGCAACTCCCCAGGCCCATAGCCAGGGTTGGCCACCACCATTCACCTCCTTTGTGATCTGCTGGAGCAAGGGGGTTTGGAGGAGGGGTGCAGGGGCTGCCAGTCCTGTAGACCCAGTGCTGCTGGATCTCCATGACACAGGGCAACAACAGGATGTCCTGGAGGAGTCCCAGTGAGGGATCATCATCATTGTTCAGTTTTTACCATGCTTTCAGCAAATTCTGCACCACTGGTTGCAGAAAAGAGAAAGCTGGTGGACAGCATCCAAAGTGCAGAGACTCTAAGAGATTTGGCCAGGCTATTGATATCACTCAGCTCTAGGCTAAACTACCCATCAGACATGCACATCCTTTATTTAGAGAACACAATACACAGCTCCATCTTCTAGCCTTGTTCCTAACCAATCTAAAGGAGAAAACAAGTCTTGGCATAAGTTTATAGGTTCACTCTATAGTAGGCATACCACTGATATTAAGTTTTTGGACAGAGACATTTGAAAGCATCTCTTGACGATGAAAATAATTTAAAAATGATTTTTTTTTAAAACAGATGCAACAAACTTTTCTTAAGTTAGCACCCAAGGGGACTTGATAAACCTTTGATGACAGAGCTTATGTTACTCCAGAAGAACCCTGAAGTCTGGGCAAGCAGAAAGGAAGTGGTAGCTGGTTCTAGAGTACTGATGAGGTATTTCTTCAGCATCAATACTTTGGACAGCTTCTTTTATAAACATGCAGGCCACCATCCAACTGTTTAATATATCTGTTCTGAGTCTTTTATAAGAACATCAGTTAATATTGTATGTAGCTCTGCTGCACAGTGGCTCTTGCAACTGATCTCATTTTTGGATTATTTTAACCCTCAAGACAAGGTTTCATGGACCACTACAAATATAGGAATCAGAAATTGAGGTGACCACAAGTCAATTGACAGGAAATGGGCACCTGTATTTCTTATAGGTATCAAATTATTTAAAAATAGGGCAATAGGAATAAAATCTAAATTATATCTTTCTATCATTATCAAGCTCAAGGGTCATAACAGTATGAGCATGTGCATGTACACATATGCATTGTAATTAGGATCTTCCTAATTAGCCTGGAACTCCTAATTTAAAATATAAACTGATTAAATCAGCAATAACAAAAGAGAAATAGGTACTTTTCTGTTCTCCCTACCTATTTTGGGGTGGTCAATAAGGTTTTGCCAGCTTCTGCTTTGTTGTTATTGCCAAGATCCCAGCATCTTTGAGATTTCTATGAGAAACACAGGCCAACCATTGCTCTGGCACAAGGACTAGCTTGCTGTTTTCTTACATGTTTGGAAAAAAAAAAACCCAAACTGCTCCCTGGTTTCTGCTGAATAATGTAAGCAGCAGTTCAAACACTGAGAGGCTGGTTTATGAGAAGCCAGCTCAGCCTGTGGTTTTGTTCTGTATCCAACAACACCGAGAGGGCTTCTCTTCCATTTGTCCTGCCAGTGAGTGACTCCAGGACAGTGTCTGTATTCCCCACTGCGAAGGCCTTTTGATCAACACTCTCAGAACCCTCTGCCGAGGATGATCAGAGACTAGAACACAGAGGCCAACAGGAAACTTTTATCTTTGTATTCTGTGGAAATCTTTGAGTTTTGGCTGATGCAAGGAGCTTTCTTTTGTTATGATTTATTTTTATTTTCCTGAATTTTGAATTCTGTTTTGGAAGTGGTTCTAAGTATGATGCTGAAAATCCATACCAGCCACTTAGTAACAAGTGGCCACCTGCTATGTACTAAATTTCTTTGTGAATACTCTGCTAAGTGTACTAAGTTTCCTTGTGAATACTCTGCTAAGTATAGTCTTAGGCTAATCACAATTTCTTTAGCAAGATAAAATAACCTATAAACTGGTCAGTTTTTAATATGAATTAAATGTAAGAGTGGTTGTTAAAAAATAAAGAAGGAAAAAGTACAAATTGCTAGTCATTTCTCATCTCATCAGAAAATATAATAATAACCGATGTTTAACTTACTTTCCTCCCCAGTAGAGTTTGGTTGTAATGACCAAGCTGGATCTCCTGTACATCAAACAGAAACAAAGACATAATAGATCATTGTGGATTGTTGATGGATTGAATTATTATTATATATATATAATAATTTGTGATACTACCTCACATTAAAAAAGACAGAGCTAGAGTTCTGAACTCACAGCTCCCGAAATGTAAGAACAAGGGAAATTAGTGAGTAGTCAGACAGTAGAAGGGATTGAAGGGAAGTAATCTTTGTAGGAGATCCTGCAGGAGGAGGGCTGCCCAGCATGCCTGTGAAGGGTGTTGCAATGTGAACTGAGTGGGATCTTGGAGGTCAGAAGTGGTGCTTGAGAATGTAGGTGACCTACAGGATGAGTTGCTTTGGTAGCTGAAAAGAGCAGGCACTAATTAACACTTATTTAGAATCTGGCATGATGTTGATTGCCTGTGAACCTTTCCTGGGAGGAAGCCTCATCTCTGCCAAGGACCATGGGACCAAGCGGCTCTGAGTTACTATCTTATCCAATCAGCATGCTCATGGACAGCGAGAAGTGCCTGACTGCACAGAAATACGAATGATGAGCTAAAACCTCATAGTCAGGAAATGTTTTAAATCCTTTACCAAATGTCCTACTATGTTACCTCAAAGGGGTGAAAAATGGACATTATGTCAGTGAACTGGTTACCTACTCAAAGCTTCACTCAAGGACAGCAAATGCTCTAGTGCTGTGATCAAGAACTGTCTTTGAGAACCACAGGGATAAAATTGAAACGTGTAAGGCAGGGAGAGTTTAGTACCCGTTGGTTTAGAATAAAATCTAATGAGATTCAAAGGTTAAGATCAAACTTTGGCATTATTTGAAATACAAGGCATTTATAATTCTGTCAGTGCTGGGTCAGTACCTCAAAGCTCTTAGGCCAACAAGGCCTCTGTGACTAATGCTGACCAGTAGGGGAATGATGAGACAATTCTGACAACTTGGTGGAAAAACAAAAAGTTTGTTGAAGATGTCAGCCTCTTCATCCCACAAAATTAATTCCTTGAAAAGTGACTTGATATGGATATAAGGTCCTGGGGATTACATACTCCAAAAGGGTTATGTACTTTTCACATTAACACATCAGCCTCCCACTATTGATGGTAATAATAGTGAAGTCAAGTCTCCTTTAGCAAACACTTTCTATCTTCCAAAAAAAAGATGTTTGGAATATTATTAAAAAGAATAAGTATAAGTCCTTTTGATTAGTCAGAGCAAATATTATGCTAAAGCTATACATTCTATTCAAATACTGAAGTTAGACTCTAAAAAGCTGTCTGCCCACGTGAGTGTGTACACCAGCGCCTTTGCTCAAGTGGCAAGATTTGACCTAAGCCTGGCAAATTATAGGCAAGTCGTAGAGGCTCTCAGAGAAGCTGGGTGGTGGAGAGTGATAGTGTGAGTGTAATACAGCAAGATAGCCCCGTCTCCCTAAGACTTGACTTTCCTCTCGCCCAACTGGCATGACACCTCAGCAGCTATTTCACAGTGAGGGGCAGCAAGGCTCAGAGAAGAGGAATCACTTTCTTTGGACAATGCTGTTTTCAAGAGATAACTCAAGAACAAGAAACCAAGCCAGCTAGTTGGACAGCTTTTATAGGCTCCATGCTAGGATGGCCTGGTTTATCTTCTCTCCAGTCTTCTCTTGGAGGCAAATGTCAACCATAGAAACTTTTCATAGCATAGTACCAGCTTGAGCTGTTGTTTGCAAGGCAGAGAGGTGGCTTGTGAAATATGGATACTAATCTGTTTTCCACAAGGTATGTATATAAGGTTCTGCAATTAAGAAGGATGAATCAATGCTTGCTGAGGGAGACCGACTGCTTCTGCTTCCTTGTGCACAGGGCGGTCTTCATCTCGCTGTTGGTCTTGCTTTGCTGTGTTGCATGACACCTTGAGTGTCATTTAACCTTCATTACCACTTGCTTTGTGGGCAGAGCTGGTAGAAGGAATGGGTAAACACACTCCTTGAATTTCTTGAAGCCCCCAAGCAGAGCAGATATTTCTCTGAATACTCAGAGAGTAGAGCTTCAAGCACCCAAGACAGATATTGGCAACTATATCTGGATGATACAGATTTTGGTAATTATCCTAAGGGTTTTTTTTTTGTTTTATCATTTCTTTGTACAGAGAGCTGCTAATAAAATAAGTGGCAAACATAAATCTTTGTGTCTAGATAGTTTCTTGTAGCTTGCTTTCTTTACTAAATACAAGTGCAGTCAAAGCTATGAAAATGCCACTTTCTTTTATGCACACATATGTCATAAACAGTCCCTCTTCTCTGCCGGGCCCCATCGTGACTCACTGTAGTCAATGGCTATGTAATTTTTCAAGTACAAGTAATGAATTCTCTGGCATGTATTTCCAAACCAGTGGAGATTATTTCTTTACCAAGTGTTGGTTCCTTTTTTGGACAGCCTTTTCTTCTAGTGCCATATGATTTTATTTTTGCTTTTTCTAGTGCAAATAAGTAAGTCTTTAAAAAAAGGCAAGCAAACAGTTATGATAGATGTGGTACCTCCAGCCTTTCTTCTTGATGATGTTCCCCAGAATCACCTCAGCCCTGAAGGGGGAGAAGACAATGTCTTAGAATGCAGTGTCTCAGAAAAGCAAGAGTCAATGCAGCACCAGAGTGATCCCATTTTTGAACTCTCAGTGCCCACAGAACCCCAAAATAGAAGCTCTCTCAGCTGGTAGCACAGTCTCCACTGTTTCTGCTTGTGCCGGCAGAATATTGCTCCCAGGCATTCCAGAAGCACCTGCCAAATGCTGGCGCTGGCAGGAGACCGCCTGTGGTCCTGACATAAGAAACAGAGGAGTCATCTGGCAGCTTAGTTCCCACATAAAAATATCCCACTTTGTGGTGTTCAGTGAGAGTCAAGGTTTTTCCATCTAATTGCAATGGAACAATTTAGTTGTGCCCAGAGAACAAGAGACCTCAGACTGTTTAGACAGAAAATATTGGCTTCCAAGTGATCTCGAAATACAAAAAAGAATCTGTATGTGCATTCAGATGCCCAGCAGTTATGGTGGTCTATATGAAAATGTCCTAGGACTGGGTAATGTTTGTCAGAGGACTAACATATAAGGACCCACTACAAGATACCCTTCTTGTTGCTAAGGCTGGGTTGTGCAAAGGTGCACTGAAGACATCTTAATATCACTTCCCCAGGCAGATTTGCCAAGACTGAGGAAACTAAAACGTTCTCCTGAGTCCCGTCCCTCCCAGTAAGATCCTCATTGTGAGAGGCAGTAGGGCGTCCAGAGCTTGCAGTGAGGAGCTAACACAGTTTGTCAGTGAGCCAGATATGGACACCGTTGCTAACTATTATTTTATGCAAACAAATGTTGTTTTTATTACAGGGTACAGCCTCCAAGCAATCATGATGCAAGCTGGCTATGGAGCATGCTCCAGATGGACAAACACTGGATGGTCCTGAGATCCTTTTCATTTCTTGTTTGGCTTTTGTTACATGTAACCTTACATAGTGAGACCCTGTCTCCATTCTGCAGTGGCCATCAGTCAATGCTTCAAATGACTATCCCTCACGATAGGAGTTACAATCAGGTCTCTAGCAGACGCACTATGTTTCCTTAGCCTATTTGGTGTTGAGCAATGTTCAACAGAGGAAATTCCCCAGACAAGAGGGCATGTAGAAAGCAGCAAGGCCTTCCAACTCCTACTGTATTTTCTTGAACTCATAGACAACAGGGACGTGGGTTCTCAAGCCCTCTGATGGTCCTTGAAAAAGTGGAAACCAGGTAGGAAAAATGCTCTTAGATTATCTGGGGTGGACAGGACAACCGCAGCTCAACTGTAACCTTCCTGAGGAAGGGGCTGCAGGCCTGCTGTAGCCATACTCCACAGTTTCTTGAGAGACCAGCAGGGATGTCTGCTTCTTTTGCTGATGGAAGCTGGACATCCACATTTACTCCAGGAGACCAGAGCTCCACACCTATTTTAAAATACACTAGTAATGTTGTATGCCATGTGCTTGGTGATCTGGCCTGAAAGAACATCAGGTATGTGTTTTGATGAGCAAGCGATCTTGATTGAGTGTCAACTAAACACTCAGGTCCAAAGGAGGTCACTGGAAGTCACTCCTCAACAGAAGTGAGGTCTCCCTGCAGCCCGCTGCTGCTTCTTCGAGTAGGCTCTAAAATGTCCTCCCGCAAGAATTGTTGATACCTTGCCAGCCTTTGGGAATCACAATTTTCATAAGTATCAGCACAGGGGCAGGCAGTCAGATAATCAGCTGACACCTCATCGTTTCCCTGACACTTTTTTTTGTGTGTGTGTGCCTCCCTTCAGCCCATTTTTTTCTTACAGAAATGGTTTGGGTAGACCAACAGGGTCCCAGGATTCAACACCTCGGATTCTAGTGATGAGGGAGGGCTAAGGAAAAGCATGCCTGCTGAGATAGATACAAGAGAAGAAGCCCTTTCTCACTAATCCCCCAGCAATGTCTGGGCACAGCCTCTTGGTGTCACTGATGCCAGGTGAGGGACAGAAACTGGTCCTGACTTACTTCCCAGCAGCATAGACCTCAGCAGTGTCGAAGAGATTAACTCCACTTTCATAGGCGATGGTCATCAACCGTTCAGCAACCTGCAAGGGGGTACAAAGGCCAGTCAGAAATGTCAGGAAGGTCTTCCTAGCTGGGAAGCAATGTTTATCCTTATCTGCCTTTTATTCTGAGATCCTATACTACTTCTCACTTTTCTCAGCTGTAGTGAAAAGAGTCAAGCATAGTGTGTGTGTGTGTGTGTGTGTGTGTGTGTGTGTGTGTGTGTGTGTGTGTAGTGGGTGTGGAGGAGTTGGTAATCCTCTAGGCACTGAGGTATTCAGATCTGTGTTTCCCACCCCGCTGGGAAAACCTTGTTTGCTAACACCCTCAGTGACATGCAATCTTGCTGACAAAGAGGGTTATTTGTATCAGCGCCCAACTCCATCTCGCAATTCCTTTCTGCAAGCCAATAGTTTCTGGCAGCTGGATGACTCCTGACCTAAAAGCTTGTGACTTTCCTCAAGGCTTAGCCAACTGTGTTGATAAATCAGGGGCCAGACAATCCTGACTGTTTAAAGCTCCCCTCACTGACAGTCAGAGGAACAATAGGCATCATCTTGGAGCTGCTGCTGAGTCAACACAGGGGAGAGAACAAGCCCTCACCAGGGAACAGCTCCTTTCTGCTCAGGCTCAAACAAATCAGAGCAGAGTGTTGCTCCATAGTGCTGCTCAGTGCAAGGGAAACACGTGGCCAGAGAGTAGTGGGTAATCTGTAACAACGGCCTCAGGTGTGACTAACTTAGTGGCAGGCAGCAGTGCGGGAGTTTATCTTTACTTTGTTGATTAATTTATTAGAAGTTTGAACAACTTCCTACTTCACAAATAATTACAATTGATTTTCCATTATGCTCTTTGATGGTGAACTAATGTTGCTTCATCAGCGTTTCTAAGGTAGGCTGTGTTTCTGGTGTTTGGAAAATTAGCCTCTCAAGACCATGGCTAGGCAAGTGTGCACAACCTTTGCATTATCCACAGGAAAGCAGTTACTGCTTTTAACCTGCTACTATTAGAACATCATCCTTAAGTAGAGCAAACATAGTTATTTTTTCTTCTGATTGCCCTATATTTTAGAAATTACTGTGCTTGCAGTAAAAATTATCATGGTATGTCATATAGAATATTGGTGGATTCTCATTGTAAAATATAATAATTACATCTTATGTAATTCTCCAAAATGGAGAATTCTGGATGATCTCTTGGAGTGATTGATAGTAGAACACTTCCCATGCACAGGATCGGAGGATCTCATGTGGAAATTATGGGGAAACACTGAATTAAGTCTTACGACCTTGATCTGAACTGTCTTCCAAAAGCCCCTGTGGAAGAGCAGTCAGTGCTCTCAACTGCTGAGCCATCTCTCCAGCTTCTCTTTTTGGGTCTTAAATATTCCTTCAGCTATTTCATTTTTTCTGCCCGAAGAGGGAGTTGATGTAGAAGGCTGTACATGGCTGAGAAAATGGTTTTCTTCCTATAACTTTAAAGTCAAAATGAATGCTTTCTTCTTGGCTAGATTAATGTCAGCAGGGTTTAGTGTTACCTGCTATTAAAGCTATTTCAGCTACATTACAGGTGAGAAAATATGGAATGGATCCCCAAATTCAGTGCTGTTTGGATGCTAAATGTGTTTTCTTAAAAATTATTTTAAAGAAATTATTACTCATATCAGTAAAATATTTTATTGGTTTTTATTTAAAAGTCATACTATCGAGTTACCAGGTTTGTTGAAATTCCTGCTAAATAGCTATTCTGGATGCTGTTGAAATCTTCAGAGATAGGAACTTCACATCCTCCTGGGGTAGCATTGATAATTATAGTACTCAGCAAACTATGGTGTAGTCATTTGTACCTGCTTTAAGTTGAGAGTACCTGGAAGTCTGAGAAAAAGCTGAATGATCAGGGAGATGAATTCATTACTTTTGGCTTAAAATTTTACCCCTAGAGAATAGGTGGGATTGAGCCATTCAGTTGTGGGCATTGGCTTGCAGTAGGCCCCTCTGTGTACAAGGCTCTTTGTCTTTTTCCTTGCACACAGTGCACCAGGCAGTAGCAGGTCGCACTTAGGCTAGAAACCCTGGCTGGGACATTATTTTCTTCTAACTTGCTGCTTACTTTAAGCCCACAGTGCTGTGTCCTTTGCTGTACATCTGGTGAATGTGCCTTTGGGTACCACTATAGTCCCCTTCCTGTTATAATCACAGGCCTCTTGATATGCACCCAGATCCCCTTGTAGGGAGGAAGGACTTACTTCCACAGCTACTGGGGGTGCTACCATTGAAAGGCTTTCTGCTGCCAGTCCCCCACCCCACACCATACTTCCTGGAGTCACCTCATTCAAGATCTGATTATAGATTAGCTTTTATCTAGTGACTGGCAGTCTCTCTCTTTCCTCCCCAATAAAATTCAATAAAAAATGTTAGAGCATGAAAGAATACCCCTACTATACATTTTTTCCATCAGAATTATTGAAACTGAAAGTGGCTTACCTCATCTGAAATTTGACCTCCAAATGTCACCCATGTTCCTGGAAGAGAATACATATTTGTAGCCATTTTTCTAATAATGTACATAATAAGAGAAGACTTTTATATCAGAGGATGTAGTTCACATTTGTGCCTAGATGACAGCATATGAACTCTCTAGTCTAGCCCTTTCCCCTTCCTAATATTCCAGGAAAGGTCTGTGTCCCTTTGGGGAGGGCCCTCTTCAAGCCACCATGGATGCTTGTGGAAGGCATCCCTGCCCAACATGAAACTTGGCTTCTCCTATAGAACCAGATACACAAAAAGTCAGTGCTATAGAGCTCACTTTGGCCACACACTGATTTTTACTCTTGCACAGTTAAAGGACTATTCTGAAAGTGAACACAGGAAAGCATGTGTAGCTGGAGTGATCCAGGCCCTGACTTCTGCTTCTAGCCTTCTTCGAAGACTTGGTTTTGAATTTTCTGTTACCTTTCAAGAGAATCTTCTTGGATACGAGGCCAGGACCTGTTTACAAGACCTGGGTGGTGACGTTTAATGTACCTTCTCTGTGTGACTGCTCTGGGAATTTCTGTTGGTTTGGGCTGAAGGCAGAGGCATGAACCAGGACAAGGACCAGGAAGGCAGAGAACAGAGGCATAAACAGCAGCAGGTATAAAGCAAGACACTAAGCAGACAGGCCATGATGTGCTAGGCTCCAGAAAGCCTCACTAGTCAGTGCCTTTCTTATTAATTTTTTTTGGGGGGGGATCTGCAAGTCCATCAGACAGAAACATCACCCTCAGATCCCAAGTATAGTGAGGTGAATGATACAGTTCCTGGGTTTAGCTCATACTATATCTTGACATATGTTTTGCAAACACAAAGTAGTATTAGCAGAGACTACTCTGCCTAGGCTGGAGGAGAAAGCAGTCGTGGAGGGCTTCCTAGAGCAGGTGACACTGTGATTAAGTCTTTCAGGAGTAAAGGGAATAGAGAAGAAGGGGGTAGGCTTTTTAAACACAGACAGGAGCTTGGCAAAATAAGAAGGTAGAGGATGTGAGTGTCCTGTGTCTGGACCATCAGGCCACAGGATGAAACATGAGTGCAGAGAGGGAGATCTGGGCAAGAGGAGAAACAGTTAGGGCATGGGCATGGTTAGTCCTCGGAGGGTGTGGCAAAAATGCTGTTGGCAATGTATATTCTGCATTTCACTGTAAGTCATAGCTACCACCAGGGCACCCATTTGTTCTACATGCCAGATATTATGGGAAGAAATTTGTCTTGAATCACTTGACAGACCCTAAGGGCAGTTATATTACCCATGTTTACAGCTGAGAAATCTCAGATTAGCCAACACTAAGTGAGATACCCAAGCTTCCACCAACACGCTTGGCTTTGAGAAGGTTGCCCCCTTCAGTGTATCACACTGCTGAATTGGACTATCTCTAAGTTAGTGTGATATCCATAGACATATGTTGATATGCTTTTTGTCTTTGTTCTCAGAGACTAAAACAAGGGGAGTGTATATATTACGAGTGTGCTTTCTCCCTCTGGAGGCTGCAATGGGCAGCCCATGGCTGACTCTTAGCTGGCTAGCTCACACTCTGCTTCACTGGTTTGGAGTTGACTAACTTGGTATTTCAATAAAATTTGAATGACTTACTGCTGACATTTAAACACTTAGGAAATTTTTCTGAAAAATTCTGGATTTTCGGCAAACAGTCAATGTCCTTTCTAGGTGGGCATGCCCCAAACTGAGAGGTGGTGCTTTTGTGAAAAGCTTGCCCCCTCCCCCACTCTGCTTCCTGATGTATTCGGAAACACTGAAGTAAAATGGTTACTGCTTTGTACCATATATTTATTGGCATCTTCCTTATAGTAAAATGAATGTAAACTTGTATGTTAAAAAAAGAATTGAATATTTTGTGAAAGAAAAATAGGCATAGACACTTTTTTTCCCCAAATAATATTCTGAACCAAGACTGCTAATGGAGAAAAACCCCACCCTAAGGAAACAAAATAAAACGAGTCATGACTGGTACCCAGAAAGATGATCTTTGGAAAACTTAATGGCTTGAGAGAATAGCCAATGTTTGGGTTTGAATGGGAACTAGATAAGTGAGCCTCTGTGAAATGCAGCTCTGTCTTAAGGGAAAAGAATTGTTTGGGTGTCAAAACCTTTTCACAGACAACATGTTTATAAAAGAGTCCCTTTGAACATGGCAGAAATGATGTGCCCAGAGAAGAAACAAACATTGGAGACTATTAGAGGAAGTGGCTTCACCTGTGCCAGGAATGCTCAGCACAAGTTAAATTACTGGGGCCATTTTCTAAGGCAGCAAATGAGAAGGCAGATCTGAGTGACAGCACACTGTTTGTGGTATGGTGAGAACCTTGAAGGAGGTCAAAGAACTTTTGGATGAGGGCCCGTGAAAGGAAAACACAAGGAATGACTGTCTTGTGTGATGGAAGATGTCTCAGATCATTTAGAAGCTAAGTCTGGTCAAAGTCACTTTTGCCAGAGTGGGGTCGCTGCTGGCCCTGTCAAGCTACAGACAAAAAGATGCACTATTTTGTAGGAAAACTATACCTGAGGCCCTTAATTTTCCCTTTCATTAAAAATGGCTTTGGGCAAAGAGCTAAAATGGGACAAGCCATGAATTCAGTAATGAATCCCACAAATTATCTGTTCTATGTCTTCAAGCAAAATCAGGTCAATGTTGGCTTAATGAATTTGCTAGCTGGCTTGTCCTATGCTGTGCTGTGAAAGCAATTCTTCTGTTTGTTGTTTTTTTTTTAAACTGTTCATGTCTTCAATGGGAATAGACCTATCTCTACTGAGTCCCGAAGATTTCCCAGAGCCAGAGCTTCTTGCTGATCTTACAAGTCATCTGTGCTCGGGTACTTCTCTATGGGGACATTCACAAGAACAGATGTTCTCTGACTTACAAAGGGTTTATGGCCTGGTAAATCTAGCATGTGTTGAAAATACTATGAGCCAAATACATTTCACATACTTCATTTACCAAATACCCTAGCTTAGCAAGCGGTCTAATGCATAGAATCAGCTGTTCCCTGCATGGTGATTGGCTGACTAGAGGTTCACCCACCTGCTGCTGCCCAACACCATGACAGTACCTAATGCAAATTCTATCCTAGAAAAGGATTTAAATCCACATGCAAAGTTTGAAGGTTTGGGGTTTAACTCGGTGATAGAGTACTAGACTTGCATGCACAAAGCCATTGGTTTCATGCCTAGCACCATAACAAAAATCAAAGTATAGTTTCTACCAAATGTATAGTGCCGTTGTGCCATCATGACATTATACATTGTAAGTCAAGACAGTGTTAATTCAGAAACTGTATTTGTCTAGACCTTGCAAAGCTTGGGGAAATCATTTGTTGAGGAATGACAATCCACTTCTAGATGAGAATTATAACCTAATACTCATCCTTCAAGAGTGTGTTGCCCAAAACAAGATTTCCAAAAAATGGTCTCTACTCTCTAGTTTTATGCAAGTGAACTAGCATTATTTAGCTCACCTTTATTAATTAGTTATGGATTAAGAGAGCCTTTGTGAAATGCAGCTCTATCTTAAGTGAAAAGAATTGTTTGGGTGTCAACATTGTTTAGTATTAAAGACTAAATAAAACTTTGAAAGTCAGAATTGTACATATATCTCAGAGGAAGGCAAGGCCATTTTACACTTAAAACTGACAGCAATTCCAGCCATGTTGGGGCAACACTAGTTTTAGGAGCAGTTCTAAGAAAATAAAAAAACACCAGCAAATCTCTTCCAGGTTTCTCTTAAGAACTTAAGGTTGTATTGGATACATTCCTGTGAAAGTCAGACAGCCTGAAGGACGTTTCATCCAGAAGAAAAGATGTTAGGTCAAGGTTGTGATGAATAATGATAGAAAATAGTGAAAGTTAAATAATCTTCCTTTTATATTAGCTAAAAGTTATTAACATATAATGGCATATGTATCATGCATGTGTATTTTATTTCCACAGTTTGACTATGGTTTGTGTGCCACCGCAGGTCCATATGTTTGGGGTTTGGCCTGTAGGATGTGGTGGGAATTTTAGGAGGTATAGCCTGGTAGGAGGTCAAAGGTCATTGAAAGTAGCTGTCACAATGGAGTTATTATAAAAGGAACAAGTTTTGTTCTTCAACCTTCTCTGTTCTTGTTTGAGATGTTGTCATTTGCTTTTTCAGACATGCACTCCTGTCATAGAGTGCCGCCTCCTCCTGACCTCATAGAAGCCAAGTGAACTGCTCCTCTGTAGCTCCCACCATTCCATATTCCCACTAATTGTGGACTTGGTATCTTCAAAACTTTGAGCTAAATAAGTAGTCTGTGTCTGGCATTTCATCATAGTGATGGTAATAATAAAGAGGTATACAAACACCATAACTTAAAAAAAAAGTGTTTCCTGTTTTGGAAGTTAGCTATTATGTTGTAGAATATTATTTTCAGGTGTGTTACTTTTGTTTAGGTTGCCGTTGTTTAGCTCTGTGAAGCTGTGTTACTTTGCCTATATAAAACACCTGATGGTCTAATAAAGAGCTGAATGACCAATAGTGAGGCAGGAGGAAGGATAGATAGGTGGACTGGCAGACAGAGAGAATAAATAGAAGGAGAAATCTGGGAGGAAGAAAATGAAGAAGCGGGAGAGAAGGAGGAGTACAAAGGAGTCAGCCACCCAGCTACACAACCATCAACAGAGTAAGAAAAAAGATAACCAGAAATAGAGAAAGGTAAAAGCCCAGAGGCAAATGGTAGAAAAGCTAATTTAGATTAAGAATATCTGGCAAGGGATGATAGCTGAATGGCATGGGTAGTTTGTGGGACCTCTAGCAGTGGGACTAGAGTTTTTTCCTAGTGTATGAACTAGCTCCTTGGAGCCCATTTCCTACAGAGGAAGACTGTGCTCAGCCTTGATACTGGAAGGAGGGGCTTGACCCTCCCTAAACTGGATATGCCCGACTGCATTGACTCCGAGAGTCTTTATCCTCTCTGAGGAATGGATGGGGAGAGAGTCCGGGGAAGCTGAAAGATGACTTGGAAGAGGGAAGGTGAACATTGGTGGGCATGTTAAAAACCTTTTAAATAAAAACTAATAAAAATAAAAATGTTAACATTAACAAATATCTAAAAAAAGAATAGCTGGAAAGAAACAAGGCAAGGGAACGGTAGGCATTTGTAACTAAGAATAAGCTTCTTTATGTAATTTGTTTGGGAGCTTGGTGGCGCCTCCCCCCAAAAAGTAAAAACAAACCAACAAACAAAAAACCCCAACAACAACATTATTGCATTCATTTTACATTGTTCAAGGGGACTATCTCCCTTTACACACTTACTGCATTCTAAAGCCTTAGAATGAAAATAGTGACTTAGTAGTTGGTGGTTGGTCAATGTTGGTTAAGTTAAACTGAATTGTCTTTGACTATCATTAATCTTCAAAGTAATGGGATAATTTCCTATCAATCATATTTACCTTGATCTATTGAAGAATGAATAATGCTCATTAATAATTCACCAGTTCTTTTAGTTTCTAGTTGTTTGAGATGTTCCCCATCATCTTTGGGTATACCGGCCATTTCATTACTTACTGGAAAAGGGCCCTATTACAGTTTTCCTCCTTGCTGAAAGGACTCCAGTGAGGAGGGATGGTGACCCTGTGGGCAGATGCATCCACTATCACTGGAGGAGGAGATGCCACAGTCCTTCTTGATAGAGCAGGATGGAACAATAGCTGTGTAGTTGGGGGGTCTCTGATTCTATGATTTTACACTATGCTATATCATCCCCAGGTGAGCTAAGGTGGTTTCCTGTTTACTATGATTCTCTTAATTCGAGATGATATGGAAAGAACTCTGTTCACAATCACTGAAGAAAGAAATTGAAGAGGATATCAGAAAATGGAAAGATCTCCCATGCTCCTGGATAGGTAGGATCAACATAGTAAAAATGGCAATTCTACCAAAGGCAATCTACAGATTCAATGCATTTCCCAGCAAAATCCCAACACAATTTTTTACAGACCTTGAAAGAACAATACTCAAGTTCATTTAGAATAACAGGAAAGCCAGAATTGCCAAAACAATTTTGCTTAACAAAAGAACCATAGGAGGCATCATCATCCCCAACTTCAAGTTATACTATAGAGCTATAGTAATAAAAACACCCTGGTACTGGCATAAAAACAGACTTGTGGATCAATGGAATTGGATTGAAGACCTCAACATTAACCCACATACCTATAAACACCTGATCTTTGACAAAGAGGCCCAAAATATTTAATGGAAAAAAGATAGCATCATTAACAAATTGTGTTGGCATAACTGGATAGTAGTGTGTAGAAAACTGCAAATAGATCCAAACCTATTACTCTGCACAAAACTCAAATCCAAATGGATCAAAGACCTCAACATAAACCCAGCCACACTGAACTTGATAGAAAAGAAAGTGGGAAATACCCTCCAACACATTGGCACAGGTGACCACTTCCTAAATATAACACCAGTAGCACAGACACTAAGAACAACAATCAATAAGAGGGACCTTCTGAAACTAAGAAGCTTCTGTAAAGCCAAAGACACAGCCAATAAGACAAAATGACAGCCTACAGAATGGGGAAAAATTTTCACTAACCTTACAAATGACAGAGGACTGATCTCTAAAATATATATAGAACTCAAGAAACTAGAGACCAAAGCCCTAAATAAACCAATTAAAAAATGGTGTTTAGAACTAAAAAGGGAATTTTCAGCAGAAGAATTAAAAATGGCTGAAAGGCACTTGAAAAAATGCTCAACATCTTTAGCCATCAGAGAAGTGCAAATTAATACATCTTTGAGATACCACCTTACACCTGTCAGAATGGCTAAGATTAAAAACACAGATGACAGCCTATGCTGGAGAGGATGCAGAGCAAGGGGAACACTCCTCCATTGTTGGGGTGAGTGTAAACTGCCACTGGACTGCAGAATGGTGGTTTCCCAGAAAACTAGGAATCAATCTCCCCAAGGATCAAGCAATACCACTACTAGGCATATACCCAAAAGACACACATTCACACCCAAAAGCATTAGCTCAACTATGTTCATAGCAGTATTATTCATAATAGCAAGAATCTGGAAACAACCTAGATGCCCCTCAACTGAAGAATGGATTAAAAAACTGTAGTATATCAACACAATGCAGTACTACTCAGCAATAACAAAAAATATCCTGAAATTTGCAGGCAAATGGATGGATTTGGAGAATATCTTCCTGAGTGAGGTATCGCAAACCCAGAAAGATAAGCAGGGGATGTACTCACTCAATAGTGGACTTAAAACAAAAAGCAAAGCACACCCAAGCTGCAAACCACAACCACTGAACAGCTTGGGATCTGAAGCACCTTGGACTGGCACCTTGGACCCCATTCCCTTCAGGGGAGCACCTGACCCAGTCTTGATGTTGGAATGAGGAAAGTGGATTTGATTATTTGTATCTGACCAGGAGGCAGAGTACTTGTGTATTTAACTAGCATCCTAGAGATCTGAATGTGACATGTCGCACTGAGAAGAAGCCCTACTGTGGCCACCATAGAGAGGCTTGTGCTGCAGTGACTGTGACAGAGTTCAAGGCCACATCTCCTGCAAATGGTGCAGATGTAGCATCCCTTCTGTTCTGGCTCACATGCGTCAGTGTTTGACACAGAGCCTGGCCCTTATTTTTGGATCCAAGCTGCAACCTCATCTTTCATTTTTTAGCATCTAGTGTGTTGCTAATGAGCATCTGGGCAGAGTTAACAAATGTGTTATTAACGGTGCCTTCTCTTGACTTTGATTACCATTCCTTGCAAAAACCAATAATACCACCCAGGCTCGCAGAGGGTAAGGGCGGTGTCCTTTCACACCTGCACTTTACAAAAGAGCTTGGAATAGCAATAAAACTAGACAAGGCAGCCGTGAAGGCTGTGTGGAACTAAGGAGTCTCCCAGGTGAGGTGCAAGCAATATTCCCATTTACAGCTGAAGAAAATGTGCCTGCACACATGGACACACACTTCTAAAGACGAAACATCATTTACATCCTTTTCTACCCCTTGGGATATAGTAAGATAGAAAACCACTCAAATGAGAAAGAAGTTCTCAGTGTCTGCCATACAGACTGTGTTTTTTTCTAGACCAATGATTCTCAAACTGTTGGTCACAGCCCCTTTGAGAGGGATCTTATGGCCCTTTCACAAGGGCCACCTAAGACAAACAGAAAACACAGATATTTAAATCACAATTCATAACAATAGCAAAATTACAGTTATGAAGTAGCAACAAAGAGAATTTTATGGTTTGGGGTTACTGTAACATGAACTGTGTTAAAGAATTCCAGCATTGGAAATGTTAAGAATCACTGCTGTAGACTCTTCTACATGCAAGTTATGTATCAGTCCTAATCCTCATGGGAAAATCCACTTCTACGGATGAAGTCCAGGGCTCGTTAGTGGTAGGCTGTCTAGACTAAGCTGAACTCTTCATAGCTCCATGCTGATTTTGGCTGACGATGTGCCCTGGTTTTCCTACCTACTCCCATGCTCTGTCCCAGCCAGTTGTACATCTGGCTGTTTGCAACATCATCCCGCTTTGGGGATTTGTCCACATTTTCCCTCTGCCAAATGTCTTTCCTCTGGAAACCCTTGTTGTGATAAGCTTTACATCTCTTCTCTCAAATTGTCCGTTTGTGGGTGAAGAATGCCATATATCTGTCCCCACGCTCCCGAGTCAGCTCCACGCTTATACATTCTCTTAATTTTACCAGTGATTAAAGTTTTCTAAGAATTTTGTGGTTCTCTCAGCAATGCCCCAGTCTCCTGCACAGAAAACTGACTCAACTCTAAGCACACTCTTCAGATCTCAAGACCAGGTTGAAGGCTGGCTAATGACAGGCTGTGATATCTGTGGCAGATTGTTCAGGAATGGAACCTGTACCAGAAGAGAGTCTCGAGCTGACAATGTAGTCTGGACCACAGAAACACCTACTTGAAGAGGTGTGGACTCTTGACTTACTGAACCTGTGTTCACATTTGAGGTCCCGAGGGTTAGATGGGTGGGGCAGACACAAGTTCCTTAGGACCTTTATAGGAAATGTACAAATATTGATCTTTTATTCCTTTGCCTCCTCTCTTTGTGTTCCTTTCCATTCCTATTTTTTTCTTCCCCCTTTCTTCCTTTGATTTAAAGGTTTTTGTATTTAGCTGCCAAGGGATACTCCCAATTTCATGTTGTTTTAAGAGTTATTTCAGGACAAGTCTGCCCAGAATAATTTTGTTCTGTTTTTCTATTTTTCTGATCAACACAATTTAAAGACAAGAGAGTGATGTTGAAAATAGAATGAGTGACAGGTATGTGACATTTAGAAGTGGCTAAATCTTTTTTTGTTTGTTTTTGGAGACAGGATTTCCCTGTGTAACAGTCCTAGCTGTCTTGGAACTTGCTTTGTAGACCAGGCTAGCCTTGAACTCACTGAGATCCACTTGCTTCTGCTGGGATTAAAGGTGTGAGCCACCACTGCCCAACGGTTAAAATCTTAGAACTGTGTTATAAAGCACTTGACAAGCAGGATTGACTATTCTCCAGGGGCTCAGGAGTTATCTGAGCATCAATTGGACAGGTATCTTTGTATGCTGTAAGCCTTTATCAGAAATGAGAACCTCTGCTCTGAACTTTGATATTAGACTAACCATAACTACCAATTTAAATCTAACTTCACTTTCTGAAATTTATTTATGAAGACATGATTTCTGATTTGATTTGGTTCCTTGAGCCTATTGGGAAAATTTAAAATAATAAAAAAGGTTTAAAATCTTTAAAGTTTTTTTTTTGCATTCTTTCACTTCTTTAGCCTGTATTACTGAAGTATATGCAATTTCAAACCTGAAGCAAAAGTTACTTTTAAAATCTTTTTTTATTGGACAATCTATTTATAAATAAGGCTGCAACAAATATCATGATTCCTCCTACTTTATGATCATGAAAAAGGAACACTGAATGTGGTCTGCCATATTGTATTCCAAGTGTCCTAATATTTTTCTTGTACTGTTGGTTATATATTGATGATTATTTACTCAAATGAGTTTCTTCAGGCATAGAAAACTTATTATGTAGCATAAACAAAGCTTTCTCATGCTGCTCTTTGAAAGATTCTTGTAAGAAATATGTAGAGTGTTAATGTAGGTAAATTAAACACTGTTAGAGTAAAGTAAACACTTATTATGGAGTACAAGAAATGCATACAATTTCTGATTCTTAAAACAAATTAAAATATTTTTAATATTGTCTTTCAAAATGTGACCTACTAGTAAGATATAGAATGCTTTTTCCCTCTGAGATCTTTGCACAATTCCTGAGACAGAGTTTATGCTCTAACATATATGTTTGTTCCTTTTGGATCTATTATGCTCTTCCACAGCAAATTATTATGGGTAAGAGTTCTAGAAAATGATCTTATCAAGAAATTGGAAAGTCAGTGTGACTTCCTGCCTCATTTCCTTTATCTGCGAGGGTTTTTGTTGAATCTTTTTCATCTCTGATAGTTCAGAGAGGTGTTCTACCTCAAATAGTAATGCTTTTGGAAACTCTGCTGTTTCTGAATCTAAAAAACACAGGTTATATTCATGTGGTTGTTAGAATCTCTTAAGAATACAATTTAATTTCCTGAAAAGCAAAGAAAATATCTAGGTGAAAACAAGAAGATAATAATTGTAAAAAGATAAAAAACTGTTTTGCAATATTCTTTTTAAGGTCTTTTTCTTTCTGGGCCATGTACAACCAGATGCTTAGGATATTGAACGTTCCTAAAAGACAAATTTTGTGTTCAGGACTTAGGAGTAGTGTGACATCCTTACTGATGCAGGAGTACAAATGTGATTTCTGATTAAGAAATTCTTGAACTAAAATTAAAATTAAAAATATTAATTTAAATTTAATTTTATTAAATTAAAGAATTAAAACAAAATATATATGAACAATTTGACAAAACAATAATTCTTATTCTTAGCAATATTGCACTCAGATTAATTCAGCTGTTTGCTTGTATATTCATTTATTAATTACATAATATAATTAATAAATATAATTTCATTTTTAATAAAATAATATTACTTATGTAATATGCTCTTACATTAATTTACATATAAACATTAGCTTACTTCATTACTGCATTATGATTGTAAGCTGTTAATAATTTCAGTTTTTAAAAAATGTACCTATAATATTTTCCTAAAAGAAAATTTTTAACTGTACCAAGTCAAAAGGGGCATTACACATAAAATGACACACACTCTCTTTATGCAGATTCTTCTATTTTTTATGAAAATAATTACTTTTTCAGTAATTAAATGCAGAAATTTAATACAACATCAAGAACAAAGTGGAATTATTCTAAATCATAAAACTGTGCTGATCTATCTTTAATATCAGAAAATTCAATTTAATCCATATGATTCACAGAGTCTGATGCTCAACTTTGATTATCTTCTTGATAAGATTAAGGGATACTTAGGTATCCCTTAGGTAAAGGGTTTTTCAGAATATATCCATGATGGAGTTTCTGGAGATGTTTGGACTGTGGAGGCTCTGCTATGATGAATGCACAGATCCTGTGATGGATCATAAAATGATGGCATTATCTAATGGTGGTGAAAGGTGGGAGGTCCTGATGAAGGACCATCTTTGGGCATGTTTTTAAGGCCCATAAACTTCTCTAACTTCCAATATTTGCCTTTCCTCTGCTCTCTGGTCACTGTGACAGGAATTGTTCTGCTCTGATTTTGCCTACCTGCCACCATGGATGATGCTCTGACAATGTGGGTACAAATGCATCCTTTCTCAAGTTGTTTCTGTCAGGCTTTGGTTGGAATGACAATAAAACTGATCAGTGCACAGTCATACTCCTTCCAGTTGATAGGCAATATTGTAAAGTTAATCTGGTCTGAGAGAAGCACAGAACAGCTCCTGGAAGCCAGTCTCTAGAGATAAGCTAGCTCCTCTGTCCAAACAGTAGTTTTACCAGCCAGGCTTCAACATCCAGACAATGATCTTATAATAGCATAATCCTGATCATATAGCAACAGAGTGAAATACAACATGAACAGAAATCTAGAAATTTATGTAAGCAGACATCAAGAATATCAGGATTACATTTTTATTTTAATAGTGTCCCTGCTGTAAGATGGTCTTTCTGTATGCTGGGAATGTGTTGCCATCATTGGGTAATAAATAATCTGTTTTGGCCTATGGCAAGACAGCTTACAGCCAGGTGATAAATCTAAGCAGAGAGACAGGAGAAGGGTAGAATCTGGGAGACACAAGAAACAAGATCTGACCATACCAGTAAGCCACCAGCTACGTAACAATACATAGATGAATAGAAAATGGGTTAATTTAAGATGTAAGAGCTAGCAAGTAATATTCTGAGTCATAAATCAAACAGTTTGTGATTAATATAAGCCTCTGTGTGTTTATTTGGGACCAAGTAACTGTAAGTCACAGGAAAACTTCTGGCTATACTTCCCATTGATCTCAAACACAGAATGCATGCCTTCTTGAGACATTTTTTCCCTCAACAAACTGCCAAATAAACTTTTTATCTCTAGAGATGGTATAAAACTTGGCATCTATCAAGATTGCATGGAGTGTCTTAAGGATGTACAAGCCAGAAGAGATGATCAATGAGAGATAATGTCCAATGAACTTTTTTTAATTGTTTGATCCTTTTTTATTGATTAGAAATGAATTTATTAGAATGACTCCATCATTATTTTAGTCGGTGGCCACATGCCCAAGTGCACACCATTACAATGTTCTGGAGGGAGACTGGGATCATCTTGAATGCAGAGAACTGTCATGGTAGAATGGTGCTAGCATATGCTGTCTTAAAGCAGCCTGGTGTCAGCTACATCTTCTGATGGCTCCAGTGATCCTGACCTTTGGAAAGAGAAGAGATACTCCCAGAGGGAGCACCAGGTCAGAGGGCTGCCTGATAACACTCCACTTTGGGTAGGTAGTTTTGTGATTGGTTAAGAATCTCAAGAACCACTCACTGTGAGTAAAGAAGATTTTGTCAATACAACTGTAAGAAATGTTTCTTTAAAAACATATTTCACTAATTCTTTGAAAATTTTATAGTGTAATTTGATCAAATTCACCCTCAGCTCTTCCTCATAATTCTTCCTAGATACACCCCCACTTCTTTGACCCCTTCTAATTTCTTGCTTTCTTTACTGTTATTATTTCTTATCTCTCTCTGTGTATGTTTAAACAACCCATTGATTCTAATTTGCATTATGTGTGTACTCCTGGTCTGAGAATATCTACTGGAGGGTGGTTGACCTACCCAGAGTCACAACCTTAAAAAAGAGCAATTCTGAAGTAGCTCCTCTGTTAGGAGTGAGGACTCACAAACCTCTTCCCCCTCCATGCTAGGATGTCAACCTTGCAGAGGTCTTGTATAGCTGCTATTGAAGAATGGCTTCTAAAGGTAAGGTTAGGTGGGGCACTCAGGGTCACTTCCTCAGGACGGGGGCTCTGTTTGTCTTGTTTATTACTGTCTCTAACAACAGAACGGAGTTCAATTTTGCAAATCAACTTTCCCCTCAGTTATAGGCAGCACATTGTAAAATAATTTTTCTTACTTTACAACAATTCTTAAGGGCATACTTATTTTTTTCTTTTGGATACACTTCAAATTGAGTCCATAGACAGTTTATTAATTCACTCTTGAGACTTAGTTTATGCTTAAAATGGCTAATGATACATACTCACTGTAGAGTTGTGAGAACTAAATGAGATGATGCTGATGCCAACTAGTATCTTTATTTTGAGGACTTATATTGTACCAGTCATTGTGATATGTATTCTATAAACATCATGTCAGCTAAATATCATGACCAATCTGATCTGAGTTTGTTTTTTGGTAAGTGCTTGGGTCAAGAATTAAGTCTTAGTCATGAGACTCCACAGCTCACACTGTTAAACAATTTTAGCCAATCCCCACAGCAGCACTCAAGCTATGACAAAGACTCACTGAATGTTATTTTCTTTCTTGTCTCCAAGGAGACATTATCTGAAGGAACAGAAGTTCTATAGGAATATACTACTTCAAAGACTGCCATGAAAGCCCAAGTCAGTAGAATACATCAATTCTAAAGGCAAACTGAGCTTAACAAAGCTCAGAGTAGTTATTTATTATAGATTATGAGGTGGAACATTATGAATAGGAAACATTAAAAGGATACTGCAAATTTCAAAGATTTTTTTAAAGCTGGGGATCAATAGTAAATAAAAAATGAACACCTGTTTCATTTGCTACTTGCTCCTCTCATTGGTGAGCAGAAGGCCACATATGCCCACTCTCTGTTTGAGTGGAAAGCAAAATGCTTGCACATGTGCCAAACTTCCTCATCTATCCAGTCACTGATGAGCAAATAACTCAGGCAAGAAGGCAGGGCTGCCTCTCAGCAGGGAGCCAGGTTGGTGTCCTCTGTCCAGGTCAATGATCCTCAACTTCACTTCAGTAGGTGGGACCACCTGGGGAGCTGATGAGCTGCCCCTACTAGGCACCATGCTTTCTTTAGTCTGAGAAAAGGTCCAGGCATAGATGTTTTTGTTTGTTTTCTGTATTTGGCAGCCAGAGCCAACAACTGTTCTAAGTGATGGTTGGCACATTGTGGGAATGTACTCAATCCATCCATGAGAGAAACCAAAGTATAGGAAAAGAAACAGTAATGAAGAAAAGGATCATTTATCCGAGAAGGCTGAGGTTGGCTTTGACCCTAAGCTGGAGATTGTAATGTCTCATAGGGCCTTTAGCTTTACCAAATAGTTACAGAATATGGTGGTTTAAATGAAAATTACCCAAATAAGTGCATTTGTTTGAATGCTTGGTCCACAGTTAGTAAAACTATTTGTGTAGGATTAGTGGAGGAGGTGTGGCCTTGTCGGAGGCAGTGTGTCACTGGGAGTGAGCTCTGAAGTTTCAGAAGCCCATGCCAGGTCCAGTGTCTCTCTGCCCACTGTCTGCACATCCATCAGGATGTAGTTCTCAGCTACTTCTCCAGCACCATGCCTGCCTTCCTGCCACCATGCTCCCTGCCATGATAACAGGCAAATAAAACTGTAAGCAAGTTTTCAATTAAATGTTTTCTTCTATGAATTGTCTTGGTCATGGTGTCTCTTCACAGCCATAGATAATAACCAAGAGAAGACTATTCCTTCAGCATTCTCTCTTTGCTTCTTTGACTCTCATTTTTACTAGTACAAAAGCCTCAGTAGAAGAAATGACCACAGTAAAAATAGCAGAAAAAGTGGGATAAAAATAGTACCAGCACTCTTGTTTTCTGGGACAAGATCACAAAGGCCACTAGTGAGATTATTTTTCTTGCCCTGTCTCCAACTCCATGGCTTCAGTGTCTATCCATGGCAACTTCCTGGCAAAGCTCAAATGCCAATAAGCCCAACTATCTTACTGTACATCATCTATAACAAGATGCTGGAAAAAAGTCACAAGTTATACAAATGGACTCATTACCAGTCCCCCTCTTTAGATGTTGTTTGTCTTTAACCCTCTGGCCTCACCTCACCTCTTCTTTTAACCTGTCTAATAACAGACCCCTAAGCTGTACAGAGAAAAAGAATAAAGCTGACAAACTATAATGTTTTCTATTTTCTACTACAGAATCCACCAGCTTCCACAACTGGATAGAATTGCTGCTCTGCCGGATCCCCAATCAGCTTCTAGCTGCCCACAATGCTGCTGGTCAACAATGCCCTACCTCTTTACCCATAGCTATGCATTTGTATTGCTTTCTTCATCCTGAGGGGCTATCTGATCCAGCTGCACACTGATTTGTCCAGTGGCTGGTCTCCTTCCCTGGTCCATGTCTCTATGGATGAAAATGATGATGACAGGAGCCATCTCTATGAAAACTGCTTGTCCTCAAATTCTTTTCTTAGGACCTGCTTCATGCGTACAAAATGAACATATAGCAAGACAGTACCATCTCCTGCTCCCTTTAGGGGCATCTCTTTCCCAGGCTCCTATTTCCTCCTTTCTTGGGATCCTATGCTTTGATTTTCTTCAGAGATGCCACTCCATCAGTTATTGTTATCTACCAATGTACTACTATCATCTTGGTGCCTTGAATGCTTCAATGCTTTTCACTTACTTCATGATGAATTAAAATTTTTATTTGTGTGTGTGTGTGTGCATGTGTGTGAGTGTATGTGTGTGTGTAATGCAATTACCATGGCATGTGTGTGGAAGTCAAAGGGCAATTTTTTTGGAAGTTAGTCTCTTTCCACTATGTGAGGCTCAGGGAGCAAACTCAGGCTGCCAGGCTTGCATAGTACATGCTTTTACCTGCATGAGCCATCTCACCACCCATGACAAATTTTGTAGTCATGCTCACACTTCCTATTTCTTCATAGTTGAGTCATTTGACTACTTTTTATTTATCTTTTCCCCTCTTCTTAAAGAAGGTACCAGAAACTATTATATGCTCCATTCAGTCTCTGGAACTTTGCAACTTACTATTTTTTAAAATGATATTTTATGCTTTTATAAACATCCCAAGTACAGGCCCACCTGGCCCTGCTCTGTCTAGGTGAGTGAAAGACACCTTAAGGCACCAGGTGGGTGGACACCATTCCAATAAGTGACCACATGGTGGAGAAATAGAGAAAAAGAAGTGCAAAGGTTCATGTGCTGTGGAAAGAGGAAGAACTGAAGAAGCAGAGCTGGTGAGGTAGAGAGGCTGATGTTGATGGCCTGCACTGCCACCGGGAGCTGCGGTGGTATCTGAGAGCCATGCTGTCACTATGCCATGCTGATCTGAGTGGCCTGTGCTGCAGTCTGGGGCCTTGATGATGTCCAGGCCTGCTGAGAACTATGTCTGTTCTGTGGTCCTGCTGCAGTTGGAGTCTGTGTTAATGTCCATGGTCCACGCTGTCACCTAAAGGCATAAGGTCACCTGAGGTCTGAGCCACCACCTGAGATCATGATGGTGTCTAAGAGTCATGCTGCCACCAAAGCCAAACAGAATGGAGTGGCCTGTGCTGTTTGCCTCCCAGGACCATGGTGGCATCCAGGCTGCCTAGGGACATGTCTGGGTCTGTGGTCCTGCCAAAACTGAGGTCTGTGTTGATGCCTGTGGCCCATGTTACCATAAGCGGCTATGCAAACCATATATGTTGAAATTTGAGGGCTGTGCTGAGGTGGCTCTATCTTTCCCTGGCCCTGGAAAATCTGGCTGTCCCCCTTGCTGACTACTGCAGCATGAGAGCTGGCCCTACCCCACACAAGAGAGCTTACCCTGATGACCCTAGCCCTGGAAGACTTGACTTTACCCCTCACCACAGGTGTAAGAGAGTTGATCCCAATGACATGGGCACAGGAGAGTTGGCTTTGCCCATCACCTCTGTGTGTGTGTGTGTGTGTGTGTGGTGGGGGAGTGGGTCCCAGTATAAGCTTGGAAGGACCAACTCAGCTACCATCCAGACCCATATCCAGTGCTTTGAGTTGGCCCACCCCAACACCTAATCCATCAATGATCTGCTTCAGCTTGTAAAGGGACTGGTCCTATAGAACTGGGGCTTCAGGATCTCCATGACTCAGGGCCACAAGCAGGACACCTGAGAAGAGTTTTGATGAGGGTCCAGAACTGGTAATGTACCAAAAGCCAGAGGCCTTGAACCAGACCAACAACTTATTATAATGAACAGTTACAAGTAAAGTCGTTTGGACAAAAGGCTACACTGTGTGACCCCATGTAGCTCTCAATGCCACTGAGATAAAGAGGTGACAGAGAGGGGAAAAGTGAAGCAGAAGTAAAGATGGTTTTAATTAATATTTTTATTTTTAAAATTTTCTTTTTTGGGAGGGATGCTTGCTGCAAGGGTGAAGGGTGGTTATGAAGGGACTAGGAAGTGAGTGAGATTGGGGTGCATGATGTGAAATTCCCAAAGAATCAATTCAAAGTTGTTTTAAAAAAATCTCAAGGGGCTGGAGAGATGGCTCAGCGGTTAAAAGCACCCTCTGCTCTTCCAGAGGACCCGGGTTCGATTCCCAGCACCCACATGGCAGCTCACAACTGTCTGTAGTTCCAGTTCCAGGCAAACACCAAGGCAAATAAATAAATAAATAAAGCTTAAAAAAAAAAACTCAAGTAGTCAAGCCTAAATGAATACAGAAAGTTATATATATGTATATATACACATAATATTATATATACCCATACATATGTACATAACAACAATAAAGAAGAAAAAGTCATAAATCTGAGAGTGGAAAATGATATGGGAGGAGGGGAGGAAGTGATTTAATATAGTACTAATGCATGAAATTATCAAAAATAGTTTAAATTAAAAACACACTTCCTTTCTGATTTCTTCTTCCCATTATTGCTAATTTTGTTAAGGCTTCATTTGCCTCACACCTGGACATGCATTTTGTGCTCATGTTCACGCATGCTCACAGTGTACTGAGCTGAACTGACAGAGCAGTTCACATGTTACTACATTTGAGTTTTCTACAGAAATGAGACCATTTGGCTCGACAAGCTTGTCTCTGTTCTTGTTTTTCCTGCCCTCTCCACCTTGCTGTCTGTCACGGTAAGAATTAGCTTTTTAAAATGCATCTGACCAGTGACTAACACAATGAAATCGTCTCAACTGCTAGTCACATAACAAAACCCGTAGCTTCCTGGCCTGGCTTCTATGCATTCTGTACTCCAAGGTTGTTTATCATCCTTTTCTCCTCCAGGTCAGTTCTCCTTTATAGACCCCTTCACTTAGTGAAATTTATCACTTCATTTAGGAAATATTTATTAAACCTTCTCAATTCTCTCCAAACCTTGCCAGTTGGTGAAATCAAGATGGCAAGAGGTATTTATGGCTTCTGTTTTCTGAAGCCCTGAGTGGGAAAGGAAGACACATTGTCAGATAATTCCAGTATCTAGTCAAGGTCCAATAGCCATGTTGTTTAGAGGATTGGGACGGGTTATACAAGAAACCTTTGATTGCGACTTTGTGCTCCAGAAAGCGTCAATCCAGCCTAGAAAAGAGGGAGGATGGGGCATGGAAGCCCGTGTCTCTAGTGCCCTGGAAGCTGGGCAGGGGTTTTGAGTTCCAAGTCAGCATGCGCTACATAGTGGGTCTCTGTCATTCACTATGGAGACAGCTATCTCTATCTCTAAACAAAACTAAAATGCCATGTCTTTATCAGGCTGGCAGATTCATATTTATCATGCAGAATCTGAAAGTTCCCAGCAGCACTTGCTCCCTTCCACAGCGCGGAGAGAGGGGACCACTGCCTCTTGTGTTCCATTTCTGCAACTTGTACCCCGTCTTCGCGCTGTGGAAGCACAGTTTTTAATTGCTTTTTCTCACTTTCTCCTTGTCCTGGCTGCTTTCTACTCTTCTTGTCCGCTAGTCTTCTTCCTCCAGAGTCTCCCGTGGCCTCCTCCACTCTCACGAAGGGAGTCCTGGCATACATTCTTATAGTCCCCTGGAGCCTCACAGTTCTCTGAGAGCTGATCATATATTTATATATCCCATAAATGAGCATACACTGAGAATTACTTCTGTTCTAGGCGTGTGCCCTGAATTGATGAACAAATAGCAAACAAGTCATACTGAAAAAGCATCACCAACAGCACACGGCATTTTAACAAGCAGGGGGAAGCTGTGGGGGGAGCTAGAGCCTGAGAACCAGATCCTGCAGCATAGATTGTGCGAGGACCTGCCCTTGTGGCCTTTCCTACCAGTTACCCAGCATAGAATCTGCTTTGGTCATTCAGTCCCTGTGCGCACAGAAGGACGGAAGTGCTCTGGGTTTCCCATCTTATAGGATGCACTTAGCTCACCCAGCCTCTAGCCTCACCGAACTCGCAAGACAAAGATACAGGCGGCACTGTCAGTCTCTTCTGTGTAAAGGCTGAAGGGACTGCGTGGCCCAGCCGACGGTGTGAATGTGAATGGTGGGTAAGGTCAGAGACCACGAAGGAAACTGAAGTCAAATCTGGGAAAAGCTCGTTAGAGTTCAGAGTGCCTTGTAAGCCTTTCATCTCTACCGTTGGCTTTCTTCAGCCCCCAGCAGTCCGTACGGCTTGACTGTCAGCTCTAATTTAGTGTCTGCTCATTACCTCATCACCCATTTTCTATAATTACACGTTGGGCAGCTCCTTTTCATTTTAATTAGTTGTCAAATATAAAATGAAGCATCTTTTTTTTTTTTTTCTGCTTCACTCTCATGGATGCCCTCCTTTGCAAGTTTTCATTATCCAGGTGTTAGGATGAGGCTTTTATTTGTAAATGAGCCACTAATCTCCCAGATCCTTCAAGATTATTGGGAACATGTAGGAAAGAATGTAATAACAACGTGGGATGGTAAAATAGCCCAGGAGGAAAGGCACTTGCTATTAAACTTGATGACCTGAGTTGATTCCTGGGTCTGATACGCTGCAGTGAGGTTATGGCCCCTGCAAGCTGCCCTTGGACCTTCACAAGCAGGTCATAGAAGGTACCCTCTCTCACAAACATAACTTCAAAAACAAAATAAAAAATAACAGGCCAAAGCTGAGGATTGGAGAGATGGCTCGAGCAGTTATAGGAACTGGCTGTTCTTCCAGAGGACCCAGGTTTGATTCTTAGCATGAATATGGCCACTCACAACTGTCTGTGACTCCATGTGGAGGGAATCAAACACCTTCTTCTGATTTCCATAAACACTGCATACACGTGTATGTATTTGTACAGAAATAAACGCAGGAAACACACCCATCACATAAACCAAAAATAGCATAAATATAAGGGGGGGATGCCAAAGAAACTGTACACTGGGCAAACCGAGGCAGCAGGAGGTGAATGTGGATTGACTCACTGAACTGAGCACACCCCATGTTGAAAAGAAAGTGAGAATTTAGATATATGACCCCAGCTATTAACAATGTGATAGACTCAGGAAGCTGAGTAAGAATAGAAGGGTCTAACTGGTCTTGCTGCTCATGTGTTTGTTTCCCCTCTTTAGAAAAGAGCCCTTTACATTTCTTCTGAGAATGCAGTTTAGTGGTTTGTAGTGATTCCTTTTCTTAATTACTAAAGAAGAATTATTTTACTTTTAAGTATGTGTAGGGTATATATGTTTCTGTGTGGGTATGTTTGTGGGAGTGTAGGTACCCATAGAGGCAGAGGCATCAGATCTGCCTGGAGCTATGTTTGTTACAAGCAATGGTGAGCTGTCATGCGGGCTCTGGGACCAAAGTGTGCACTCTTAACCACTGATTATCTTTTTACATCCATTTATCGAATACTAGGAATTGACCCAGGGCTTCATTCATCTTAGGTAAACACTCTACCACAGAACTATATCTCCAGCTGGAGTTGTTCTTGGTTGTATGAAGTCCTTTAGGAATTGGCTCACAGAGGATAACACAGCCAATAAGATATGAGGTTTGGATCTATGGCAGCCATTTTGCCATGCTGAGGTCAGCCTGATAATGGAAAAACCTTATAGAACTCAGTCTGATTTCTCAAAAATGCCATATAAGTCTACTGTGTAAACAGAGCTGGAGAAATTAATCATCTGGCTTAGAAATTTCTATGTTTTATGAAAACTGTTTTTGTATTGTTTGGATCCAAGATTTTTGTTCAACTGTTTGGAACATTCTTTTATTGACTCATATTCAGTATACATAAGGAGACCTGAAACTATTTGTATCTTGAGCTGTGACCCCTAAGGCATGTGAATACTGACCACAGGGGACCACTAAGGGTCTTATGCTGTCCTTCCAAAGATGGGTGTCTTCAGCTGCCATTCTCTTTACTGAACATCCTAGAAGCATACCCACTGCCCACTGTGCTAGAAGATAGCACCCCAAATGACTCCTCCAGTGCTGTAGAATATTATAAGCTGTGTTATATTTGTTTATGCTGTAGAACATTTGCTTTAATGATGTGAAGATGTGTTACATTTTTTATGTTGCATTTGTTTAACTCTATGAAGCTGTGATTCTTTGCCTGTTTAAAACACC